>JAJOOO010006368.1:0-14439 GCA_029582685.1 Solanum piurae
CTAATTTCAAGTTCTAGTTCTAAGTTCACGTTCAAATTCTAGTTCAATTTCAAGTTCTAAATTCAAGTTCAAGTTCTAATTTCAAGTTCAAGTTCTAAGTTCAAGTTCAAGTTCAAATTCTAAGTTCAAGTTCAAGTTCTAAGTTCATGACATTCAAACATTCATCATCTAAATTTATGACATTCAAACATTCATCATCTAAATTCATGACATTCAAACATTCATCATCTACTCATAACACTTCAATTACTAAATTCTAACTTCAAATTATTAACACTTTACTAACTAGTCATAAAATCAAATCCAAAAAAATCTCAATTCAACCTAAAATTACATATTCTCAAGTTTAAACTAGTTCTAAAATACAAAAAATGGTAATTCCTCACTAACTAACAATGCCCAATTTTTTTTTAAAAATCCTAAAATAAAAATCTTCAATTATCTATACCTAACTAACAATAATCAAATCAAATTAACAATTGAATAACACAACCCAACAAACAAAAACAATAATATACTAAAAAACAATCAATTATAATCCCCCCTACCTGCAGCGACGGCGACCGGCGACAGGGAAGGGGAGCACTAGCTGAGGACGACGGGAAGGGCGGCGATGGTGACGGGAAGGGCGGCGACGGCGACGACGATGGGAGGATCGATATATATAGAGAGAGAGAAGGGAGAGAGGAAATATAAGAAAATGGCAATATGTCTTTTAGATATTTAATAAAAAGCAACGGACAGCGTCTCTAAGTCCGTCGCTTTTTTTAAATATAGTTGACCAACATTTTGACCAAAAGCGACGGACTAAGAGACACTGTCCGTCGCTTTTTAAAAATAGTTGACTAGATATTTTGACCAAAAAGCGACGGACTAAGAGATGCCGTCCGTCGCTTTTTTAAAAATTAATTAATAAAATAAACTAAAAATGACTGACAACGTGGTTATTTTTAAATTTATATATAATTATTTTTAATAAAAAGCGACGGATGGCGTCTCTATATATATTAAATAAATAATTATTAATTATATATTTATTTAGCGCAAAAATCCGCGAAAAAAGCGACGGACTAAGAGATGTCGTCCGTCGCTTTTTGTAAAATAATTTAAAAAATAATTATTTTTATTAAAAAGCGACGGACAATAAGCGACGCCGTCCGTTGCTTTTCTGTTCGTTGTTTTTAAGCTGTTTTTAAGTAGTGAATTTAAAAAAGAGAAAATGGTCAAATTCCCCCTTAACCTATTACCAGGTTCTCAACTACACATCAATACTTTATGGGAGTCCTATTACCCCCTTGAAGTATTTTAAATGGAGATGTAGCATAGTAAGTGTATTCACTTTCCTATTAGCAAGTGTGAGGAAAAAAAGGAAGTCAAAATTATTAATTTGACAGCTGTCAATTCTTAATTAGATACTATCATAATTAATAAATTTAATCAACTTAAATCACACACAAACGCACACACTCTCTCTCTCATCTCTAACCCTTCTTCAACTCGGTCGGCTGCCATGGCTATCAATACAAGAAATAATTTTATCTTTTCATACTTTCATTTTTAATTCACAAAATACTTTTCAGTAGCAACACCATTAAAATCTTCCCCTAATTTTAGACAGAACAATAAAAGAAAGAAATAAGAACACTTCAATTTCTTCACCTTGGCGGAAATTATTTTTAGTTTGACCTCGAAAGATAAAATTGCAGTTTCTATCGGAGACATCTTTTCGTTTACAGTAGTAATTGAAGTTTCTTGATTGCAATTGAAAGTGGGTATTAGAATTTGAGATTCTCAAGAAAAATTTCATCTTTAAATTCATCGAGAAGTGCAATTGAAAATCGACGAGAAAATAACTATCTTTAGAGATAAAGATTATAGCAAATTTAACGATAACAATCGTATTTTGTGCAAATAGATGATTGGAAAGACATTAAAAAAAAAGGCAAAGGTTGGTGGATATGGTGTGATGTGGTGGAGATGAAGGTGGATTGAAGGAGATGAGTCATCTGGGAACAATGAAGAAAAAAAAGAAGAGAGAAGATTTAGGAAGAAGGAGAATGACGATGAGATTTGGTAATGGTGATTAGGGCAAGAATGATGGAGAAAAATTGAAATGATTTTTTTTTTTTAATTCTGAAAAAAATAGGCGTGTGTATTACACTAGGCAACAAAGATTTGGGGGTGACATTTTAAGGGTGTTAATATATTAGTTTAAAATATTTCAGGGGGGTAATAGAACCCCCGTAATAATGGTGTGTAGTTGAGAATTGGGTAATAGATTGAAGGGGCATTTGACCATTTTCTCTTTAAAAACCCAAGTTTGAAATTGAATTTGGGGCTTCAGATTTTTGGGTGAAAATTTAGGGTTCTTCAGTTAGCTTTGGTGAGAATTGGGGTCGAGGGGTGAGTTATAAGAGAAATAACCATTGGGGCATTTTTAATTAAAATAAAAAAATTAGGTTTATTAACGTGTTGACACACTCTAATATGTCGATTGAAACGCGCCTAAGAGTGGGTGACAGACAGGGTAAATAAATACACTTTTGAGTAGTATAGGTGTGTAATATGTCACCCCAATAGTTGAAGCGTGTAACTGATTTTTTGGTACAACTTTATGGGGGAATTTATGTCCTTTCCCTTAATGCAAACATAATTAATACAAACATTACTAATACACTTTATCTAATATTTTTCTTATACACCCTACCCCTACATGTTTGCTCAACTTTAAACCGAAAGATAGGTATACAACATAGGAGAATGGAAAAGGATAATCACTTTGGTAAGCTGAAATAACAAAAATACCCTTAAAGGTCGTTTGGTGTTATGTATAAGATATAATAATCTCATGATAAAATGTAGAATTATTTTTTCTCATGTTTGGTTGGAAGTATCAGGTAGTACTTGAATTAATTATTCCATCATTTTTGTCATAGTAATGAGATAAGTTATCTTATATATATAGTGAAATAACTTATCCCAAAATAACTTATTTCCAATCAAACGACTCCTTATTTTACAATTGAGTGACCAAAAACACACATGTGAAACCCTCCTCTCTTTTTTTCCTTCTTATTATATAGGGGAAAAAAGGGAAAAAAATATTACTATTCACTTTTTTAAATAAAAAACACTAATTCTTGCCATTTCTACCCATCAATATAGTCATCCTCCACTTATCTCACATAAACATGGCCAAAAGGAACCATGGACTTCAGAATCGACTCATGTGCTTGTGCTTTTTCCCTCCAAACAGTACTTCTAAGGCAAGAATTGTGGTTTTCTCCTCAGAAGTTATCTTTTTGGTGCAATTTGATCTCCAGAACTCAACAACAGCTCTCATATTGAACTTCTCATCTCAAAATCCCCATTCCTTACAGCAAGAATGGGTAACCCATCATCAAGATTGCATTGTTTGATCAAAAGGTGCCCCAATTTTTATAGAAAACCCAATTTCTTGCTTGGTTTAGCCAAAGATGAAAAACCCATTTTCAACACTGCATTTTGCGATCAGATGGTGTCTCCTTTTTCTCAAACAAAGCAATTTTCAGTTGGAGCAAACGATACTTTTATTGATCCGATCCCAGTTGTGGCTACTACTAGGTCACCGCTAGATAGCTCTCCTACAATTGATGCAGGTTCTTCAATTAGAAAGCCGATCAGTTTGTGGCCAGGTATGTACCATTCGCCTGTGACAAATGCATTGTGGGAAGCAAGATCAAGTATTTTTGAGAGGTTTTCAGATGCTCCAGTTGATCCTACTCTACAAAATGATTTGATTACTAAAACCCCATCTAAGAGTAGGACTAGTGTTCTTTACAAATTCTCTTCTGATTATGTGCTGAGAGAGCAGTATAGGAACCCCTGGAATGAGATTAGGATGGGGAAGTTGCTGGAAGACCTTGATGCTTTGGCAGGAACTATATCCTTCAAGGTAGTAATGTTCTTGTATCAGATTCATTTAAGACTTGATCAGATACATATGCTAGAGAATACTCATTGAGCTGCCATTATCTTTACGTTTTGACTCATTGAGGACTTAGGGTATTTTCTTTGCATACTTATGTTTGAATATGTTTGTGTTGGCTGTAAGTTGCATCAAATTGTGATCACATTAATTTGTTCTTGGTACTTGTGTTGTTGTTTCTTACTGCTGTAGTTGTGCTAGTCATGTATTTGTGTTAGTTGCTGGACTTCACAAGAGAAGAAATGTTTAGCACCTGTTGCCTGCTTGGCCATACTTGAATTATTTGGCTGATCATGCACAAAGGAATTTCCTCTTTTTGAAGTATCGTCCTCATATTCTTTCTCTTTTCAAACCAGCATTGTTCCAGTAATGATGGTACTACTAGGCCCTTGATACTAGTTACTGCTTCTGTGGACAAGATGCTTTTGAAGAAACCTATTCGTGTTGATACTGATCTGAAAATAGAGGGTGCTGTTACATGGGTTGGTCGTTCATCTATGGAGATTCAACTGGAAGTAATGCAATCTTCACCAGGTAAATTCCACAACTCATAATTTGCTTTGTCTAGTTTAGAAGATGTGATTTCTGTGGATCGTGGGAGGTTATTCCTACTTCCATGCAGAGTCGTTATCAAATGAGAATTGTGCTCATGTCTAAATGATTTGACACCTTTGCTTTCATGTTAATTAAATTAATGATTTTGTGCTATACTGTCTCTTTCCTTGGTGTTTATATGTTAATATTTCGTTGCTGCATGGATAATACCACCAATATTTTCTTGCAGAAGCATCCAGTACATCGGAGTCATTAGCTCTAACTGCAAACTTCACTTTTGTGGCCCGAGATTCTAAGACCGGAAAATCAGCTCCAATTAATCAGATATCTCCCGAAACTGAAACAGAAAAACTTCTCTGGGAAGAAGCTGAAGAAAGAAACAAAATGAGAAAGGTTAAAAGAGGAGAACGGAAGAAGGAAATTCAGGGTGAGGAAGTGAATAGGCTAAACGAATTGTTGGCTGAGAGCCGAATCTTTTGTGATATGCCTGCTTTAGCAGATAGAGACAGCATTTTAATAAAAGATACATGTCTTCAGAACTCTTTGATTTGCCAGCCACAGCAGCGAAATATCCATGGCCGAATCTTTGGAGGATTCTTGATGCGGAGAGCTTTTGAGCTGGCTTATGCAACAGCTTATGCATTTGCAGGCAGTGCACCTTGCTTTGTGGAAGTTGATCATGTTGATTTCTTGAAACCTGTGAGTATGAGGATTACCTTTAAGCATATAGTCACACTATTCTTTACATTGAAATTCTCTTGGTTCTGATTTGGAAGATTGAGGGGAGGGAGGATAGTGTAAAACAGTAACTTCGATTCTAAATCTAGCAAAAAATACATGACTAACAAAGGTCTGGCAATTCAATTTCTGTTTCGTCCTAACAGGAGCAAAAATTTGTAAACTGTTCATTCTTTCTCCTCTGAAGGTCCACTCTTTCCTAATATATGATTTCTAAGTTGTTAATCAAATTGAATAATATCTTTGTTCTATTTTACGTGGCACTATTACTATGTAGGGAGTGAAAAAGGGTTTCCTTTGACCACAGTATTTTCAATATTATTTTTGATTGTTTTGAATTATTGTGACTTATAGTACCTTTTATGTGAATCTCCAAATATATAAATTTTATTTCAAAAATCTTGAATATCTAATTTACACCAGAAATTAAGTAGTTTCACCTCCACACTCCATATTCCGCCACAGAAAATTGAACAGAGTAATACGTTATATTAATTTGAATTGGCCTTGCACGGAACTTAGTGTCAGTTTCAACCTAATGCATAAAACCAAGAAAGAATAGTTTTAATCTACACAATCCCAAACTATTTTTGGTTAGCTGCATGATCGTCTAATTTATGAGTTTATTAAGTTTCTATATTAAGTCCAAAATTGTCAAATCTTTAATCCCCTATACAACATATACCTAGTCAGCTTGACTGGGCTTAAGGGATCATTTTTTGAATAGGCATTGTATTAGTTCTACACCTTGGTCATTCTTCTTTGCAGAACACTGAAGGTGAATATAATCTTGCATATCCATCTCACACTTGCAAAAAGAAACACATTTTCATCATTGATTAACTTCCATGACATATAGTAATGTTTGGCTAATGGTACATAACTATTTACAATATTTGATTATACCTTTTACCTTGTAATAATTTACTCTTCATTTTTTTTTTTTTTTGTGTGTATTTGGAGGGTGGGGGGGTGGACAGAATGAGTACCTTGTGGTGATAATTTACGGTTTGCTAGTATGTCTAGTTAATGTTGCATGAGACATATTCATTGGATAAATGTTACTTTCATCGTACTAATATATGTGACACTCTTTCCTTCTAATCCGTCCAAAAAGAATGACTTTCTGTATTTAGTAGTAACAATTTAACTTTAAATTGTCGCTTAACCTTTAATGAGATGATTTATAACCATACAAATATCTAAAGCTTAAAATGTTGATGCATATCGAGTGCGGAAGTGAATTAGAATAAAAAATGATATACCATGTGAATCCTACTAACAAAGTGAATACATATTGTCATTATCCGAGGAATTGGTAATTTGAGTTGTGGCATATGTTGAACGGTGAAGTAGTGGCGGCCTCTGATTTGTTTAATTGTTCGTGATACATGAGGTTTACTGTTTACTTCTTTATGGGATTGAGCATTTATCTATTCAAGTTCTTCCTTTCACGCTAAGATGCTGAGGTTATTGGATCATATTGGAATTTTAAAATCGTGGTGCTGCGGAGTTGTAATATCTTAAGAGATCAAATAATATTTTTAAAATTGAGAAAACATCTATTTTCTTGGAATTCATAATAATCCTTGTGATTTCTAACTCTAGTTTATATCTTTAAATAAGTGAATCTCCAGCATTGAGACTTTCTTTTGCCTCTGTTTGATGCAGAGGTACTCTATTTATCTGGGCCAAAGTGTACTAATAGAGCATTTTAGAAGTTGTTTAATCTTTTACAGCCACTTAGAAGTGGAAGTAAAGAAGGTATTAAGTAGGGTTTTTACCAATCTTTTACAATTTCTAGAGTGTATTTGGCTGTTTCAGCCATCTTGCATCCTGGCAATAATCAACTCAACTTCATTATAAGCAAAGAAGCAGGATGCTTCAAGCTATGCTTTTGCGCTCAAATATAAATATATTGCTGAGATTTAAGTCTTAATCTTTTGATGCAGGTTGATGTTGGAAATTTCCTCCGCCTCAAATCATGTGTTTTGTACACAGAACTAGAGAATTTATCTAAGCCTCTGATCAATGTAGAAGTGGTAGCTCATGTCATGCGCCCTGAGTTGCGGTCTAGCGAGGTGAGCATGTGTACTCTAAAGCATAACATATTGCGTCATTGATATTATTGATAATAGTGCTTTACAGGATCATCTAAAAGTTTTTCAATATTTATTTTTAGTTTACGGTGAACTATCAACTTATCTCATGCATACAATTAGCTCTTATTGGAGAAAATGTTTGTTCTCATTCATTGAGTTATTCTTCAAAATCATCTAATAATGCTTACACAATTTTATTTTGTTGGTCAATTATTGTTGTTAGCAAATCCAGTCATGTAAACTATTCTACCTTCTGACAAAAATGGATATATCTGGTAAGCATTTGATTAAAACCCAAATGAAACCTCTCTTTTGACTTACATGCGAGGAAATTTTGATCTATTGTTTTTTTTTTACCAGCGTAAAGGTTTAGCTAATCTAGTCTTCAAATGCTTTGAAGTTCCTTTTCTGGTAATATGAGTAAACTGTTTTACCGTTGGAAGAAATGTGTATTTTCTTGTGTTAGAGTGTCCCACATTGTTGAGGAAATGTGTTATTAATTTCTTATATGGTCCTGGACAATCATCACTCGTAAACTAGTTTTTGAGATTGATTTAGCCTTTTAGAAATAAAATAGAAGAATATTATTGAAATCGTGTTTCTACATTATTACGTTGAGCCCTATAAATAGACACTACATGACAATCATTTTCCACGTAGGATACTATTTACAAATCTTATTTGTATTCCTATTCTAACACTCCCCTCAAGCTGGTGCATACAACTCATATGTGTTGAGCTTGTTAAAGATGTAATTAATTCGAGGACCAATGAGAAACTTGGTGAAAATATATGCAAGTTGATCACTTGACTTCACAAAATTTGTAACAATATGCCAGAGAAGGTTTTTTCTCTGATAAAGTAGTAGTCAATCTCAATGTGTTTAATCCTCTCATGAAATATTTGATTTTATGCGATATGAAGGGCCGTTTTGGTTATCATACACAAGTTCCATCTAACTGATTTCTTCAAATTTTTGTTCTCTGAGCAACTGGTTAATCCAAACTAGCCACAAGTTGCTATAGCCGTTGCTTGACATTCTACTTCTGTACTAGATCGAGCCAACACACATGTTCTTGCTCTTCCAGAATACCAGATTGCTTCCTACTAAAACACAATATCCAGACATAGACTGTCTATTAGAAGGTGATCCCAATTAGCATTTGTCTATCCAACGTTCTGCTCATGACCTCGATCCTTGAAGAGAAGTCCTTTACCTGGAGCTGACTTTATATGTTGGTGAATGCAGATAACTGCATCCCAATGACTATCATAGGGAGAATCCATAAAGTGACTTACAACACTCATAGGAAAAGAAATGTCAGTTCTAGTCACTCTGAGATAATTCGACTTACCAACTAGTTGCCTCTATCACCCAGGATCACTGAGTGACTCCTGCTGTCTTGGTAGGAGTTTTGCATTCGATTTTATAGGAATGTCAATGGGTCTACATCCCATCATTCTTGTCTTCTCAAGAATGTATGTGGAATACATGTGTTGCGTAATAACAATACATGATCTAGTCTAAGCAACCTCCTCAACACCTAAAAAATACTTTAGTTAGCCGAGATCTTTAGTCAGAAAACATTGAAAGAGATGTTTCTTTAAATTAATGATACCATCCTGATCATTGTTGGTAATAACAATATCCCCAACATAAACTACTAAATAAATACCCAGATTTGAAGCAGAATGTCTATAAAACACACAATGATCAACTTCACTATGAGTCATGTCTAGCTCCTGGATTATTCTGTTGAACTTTCCAAACCAAGCTTGAGGAGATTGTTTCAAACCATAACGTGATTGTGCAATCGCCACAGCGGGCTAGACTCCCCTTGAGCAACAAATCGGATGGTTGCTCCATATAAACTTGCTCCAAAAGGTTATCATGGGAAAAACATTTTTAATGTCCAACTGAGGAAGTTTATCATGGAAAAAACATTTTTAATGCTCCATATAAATATCTTAGTATACCCCTTGGTAATAAGGCAAGCCTTACGCCGATCAACTTGGCCATCTGGACCAACTTTGACTGCATACACCCTACGACAACTAACAGTAGGTTTACGAAACAAGCTCCCCAGTACCATTCGTATGTAAAGCAGACATTATGTCAATCATAGCTTGTCATCATCCTAGATGAAAAATTGTTTCACCTGTAGACTTAGGGATGGAGACAAAGGACAAAGATGATGCAAATGCTTAATTGGTGATGATAAACGATGACAATTTAAAAGGATATAATGGGTGTTAGTATTGTGAGTGGACTGTATACATTTTCAAAGTGCAATCGATTGATTAGGAGGAGACAATTTCGCAGTAGGTGCAGGGTCTGGTGTAGGACGTGAATCATTTTGGGCTTGATGGAGGATGTGAACGACGATGATAAGTCAGACGTGGCGGCGTTGTGGATGGAGATGTAGGGATAAGTGTAGGTTCCTCAAAAGTTGGCATGGGTAGGACAGATGGAGATATAGAAGTAACCGTAGATTCCTCAAAAGTCGGTATAGGTAATTCCTCAGATATGTCGGGATGATTAGAAGATGATGTAAAGTAAGGTCAAGGCTTAAAGAATGTGACATGAGCTGACATAAGGTACTGATGAAGATCAGGTGAGTAGCAATGATACCCCTTTTGTACCCAAGAATAACTAAGAAAGGCACATTTGAGAGCACGAGGGGTTAATTTGTTTTTCCCAGGGGTTAGGGACTAAGTTATGAACAAAACATGTTCTGTAGATACAAGAAGGAAGAGAGTATAGAGGTGACCAAGGAAACAATACTTAGAGCCTATGTGGATTGGCTTATTTTAAGTGGTTTTATGACATTAGCTTTTAAGCACTTGTGGAGTGTTTGGGTAAAGTAAACAAGTGCTTATAAGCACTTGGTTTTAAGTTAAAATGTTAAAAATAAGTCAAAACACAGGTTAGAAATTAAGTCAAAAAACAAAAGTCAATCCAAATAGGCTCTTAATAAGGAATTTGATTCTGAATTGAAGTTGAGGGCGTCTGATTAATTAATAGCAAGATGTGAGTTGCATCACCCCAAAATTGCAGTGGAACATGGGATTGAATGAGAAGAGTGCGAGCAGTCTCAATGAGCTGCCTCCGAAAGACATGATTGGATCTCAAAGGGTTATGGTTTTCAAAAGTTTGAAACACCCCCAAGAACAAAGAATCAACTTTGAAGTCAGCAGGATAGTTGAAAAACTTGCCAAAAACTAGGAAAGTTGCCGGAATTTGATTATGTAGACGGAAAGTGGGTTCCCCGCTGGAAACATTGTCAGAAACTGGTGTAAACACTGTGGATAAGTTCGTAATAGAGTTTTTGGAAAAAGAAACTCGCCGGAAACTGTGCGCAGATCACCGGAAAAGTGACTCCCTCGTCGGTAAGTGCTCGGAATCTGGATAAATTATATGGACAGGGTTTGGAATTTCAGTGCACCCTGATTGGAAAAAAAATCTTCTCGGAAAAAAGTGATCAGAGACAGCCCATGCGCCGGCGCGTGTGACAGACGCACTGCCGGGTCAGAACTCCGACAGGCACATGATGGCGCGTCGTTGATTTTCTGACGGAGATTTTTTTGTGGGGTTTAGTCACCAGTACTTGTTGGACCTTGTGGTGATGTTAATTCTCGCAAACTACTACCATAGGTGGAGGTGGTGCTGGTTAGATCTGAAAGTCACCGGAATAAAGGTACGGTGACTGACTTCTCTGTCTCGGAGGTTTCTCATGGAAGCTCTGAGGTGTACAAAAACCTCGCACACTGTGTGACTCCACGCAGTTGAGGCGCATGGGAGATATTTGGATGCCACGTAAACCAAAAAGGTGTACAAAATTACAAAATAAGACCTTAGTTTAGTTAAGCTGTGTCTCTGAGATTTCGGTCATAGTCTAGGGAGGTACTTGTACCTTTTCCCTGTTTTAATACAGTAGCTTAGCAAAATAATTTGAAAAGTAAAGAAGATGAGCTAAAGTTCTATTGAAGAAACTTGGAGCTTTGCTTAAAAATTCAAAACTAGTGTGATTGTGATTTGTTTTGGCTGGATGTTATTGGATTACGTTGAAATATCTTAAGGAGTTTGAATCTCAAATGTTGGGAAAATTTGGTGAGATTTGAGTTGGTTTGAATTGATTTTTTACTGGATTACCTTTTTGATAGTTCGAATGAGTGCTTATGTTGAGTTTTGGGGAATATATTTAATGGATGACCAATTCTGTTAGGAAGTTTTTTTGGTTAATGGACTATATTTTACAACATGATTAGCAGACTAAAAACTAAAATATTGCAATAGTAAATGGACTATGATGGTTAAAAAGTTCATTGCATTTGCCCCCAAGGCCTAGCTCAAGTGGCAAAAGGTGGAGGATTTGTGGCTTAGGTCACAGGTTCAAGCCCCACACCATGCAAAGCAAAGCCTGGTATTTAAGTGGAGAAGGGTAGAGGGGCGGGCCCATTATCCACCTAGTTTAGAAGGCTGTGATTGGTCCAAAGGGCGGGTCACAGATGGATTTCTCGGTTATAAAAAAAAAAATAGTTCATTGCATTTTAACAGGGAAATGAATGGCTGGACGATTCGGGTTGTGAAGTAGCAAATATGATGTGATTATTCCCTAGAATTGACCATGATGAAAACCAAAATCAGGGAAGAGATTTGATGGCAAAAAAGGAAAAAAGGAAAGAGAAGAAGTAAAAGAAAAAGGTAGGACTTATAGGAGGGGGAGATAGAGAAACCAAACATAAGTCATTGTTGTGAATAAAAGAAGAATCTAAACTGTTGACCCCAAACTGTAGGCTTTCCAGATAAATTTATTTCTTTGTTTTACCCTCTGCTGATCAGTTCTCGTCTCTTTCTTTTTTTTGTTAAACAGGTTTCAAACAATTTCTATTTCACTTTCACTGTCCATCAAGATTCACTGAAAAATGGTGCACGGGTTAGGAATGTCATCCCTGGTACAGAGGAAGAAGCACGTCGTGTGATTGAACGGATGGATGCTGAAAATTCATGTTCTTGACTAGCATCAATTGGCAGATATGTGAGGGAAAGCAAGACAAGGACCGAGGATACCTGATTTTGAGTTCCAAACTCATAGCAAAGCAAAGATATGTCACAGTTATTTAAAGCAGATACTAGCTGCTCTGCAAAACTAAAATCTTTGGCAAATTTTAAAGTTGTGTATATTCCAAAGCCTCTTAGATTTGCAAGTATACAGAACTTTATGCTCTTTGTATTAACAGGGTTACTCTTCAAAGTTATTCATGTTGAACTCAACCAGCTGTTGTTTCACATCATTTCTCCCGTCAACTACGATATATGACGTTGCTTGCTATTATATTTAGGCGAAATGGTCTGGTGGACCCTTGTACTTGTATCTGTTTGTATTGTGGACCCTTCTACTTACCCTTTTGTCATCTGGACCCCTGAAGTCATCCAAACCCAACATTTTAAACACTTTTTTTGATGTGGCATCCTATGTGGAAAGACTCCACATGGAGCGTGTGATACACACAAAGCAAGAGCGTGAGATGCCTTAAAAAGGCACTAATGGTCAGATTTTGACCTTTGAAGGCCATCTCTTCTTCTTTATTTTCACTCAACGCCATTGTTGGACAAATTTGATCTTTTTTCTCCTCTTTTTCTCAATCTTGTCTCTTCAAATTTTCTCTTTTATTTTTGGCGCCTTTATTTTTTCCTTCGATCTACTCATCTCTTTTTTTGTGTGTGATTCTATTGTATTTTTGTTGGTTTGATTTTGTTGGTTTTCACAATGATAGTTCGATGTTGCTATTGTGGAATATATGCTGAACTAAAGACATCAAGAACACCAACTAATCCTGGAAGAATGTTTTGGGGTTGCCAAAAATATTCATCCGATAATGGGTGTGGATTCTTCCGATGGGTTGATGCAAATGATTCAACATGCCAAGAACAATACAACATCAAGAATCCATCAACGAGTTCAGGGCAAGGAAGACAAGCAAGACATAGAAGACAAGGAAGGCAAGGAAGACAAGGATCAAACACTAGTATTGATATCACTGTTATTGTGATTGTTGTTATTTGGTTTCTAGCCGTTATTTTTAAGATATATTGATTTGTACTAGGTGTTTTTTGATAATGAAATGGAATAACAAAGACACTGGCCTCAATAGTGGACTGCATTTGCTTCAGAAATCTGAATAACAACTTCATTCAAACACAAATTCATACGGAAAAACAAAGTCTTCCCAATAGCAACTTAACACAAATTCATATAGGCGACATTCATATACAAAAACAAAGTCTTCCTAATAGCAAAACCAAAACAGTTGGGATCAAGTCACTAATCAAAATAAAGTTAGTTGAGATCAAGCCATTAAGCTAAACAAAGTGAAATCTAATGTGTGCCTTGAGTGCTTCTGTAACTCTTCTCTCGTAGCTGCCTTTGTGTAATTGTAGCTCTTCCCTTCCACCTTAGTCCATTGGGTTTGTAACCAAGATCAATATTGGTAGGAGTTGAACTTGACAATGTAGCATTATGTAACACCCTATCAGTATTTTCAGATTGAGAGAACAACAAAAATCTTAACTTAAAGATGAACTAATATCAATTAAAGCAATTAAATGTGTTTAAATGATAAAATACATACCCTCTCAGTTACACTGCCACCTGATCCAAATAAGAGACCATAACCAGTTGTCTTTGTTTTTTTTTTTGTCTTGGTCTCTTATATGCAAGAGTTGCACCACCTTTCAAAGTTGTGCTAGTCTTTCTTTTTTGGTCAGCTGCACTAGAAGTTGATTGTTGAGTACTTAATTGTCTCACATCACTTGATGTAGCTATAAGCATCTAAAGTTTCAATCCTGAAATACAGCAAACATGAAAGGAAAATAACAAGCAAACAACGGTATTTGTATTTTAATTTATGCGAAGGTTACAATCTTTATAAAATCTTTAAGAAAAGATATGTAATCCCCTGATTCTTCTCTTCAATGATGTTCTTGATTTGATGGAATACTTGCGGCTCAACTTTTGGAGCGAAGACTTCTTTCTATGCGGAAGACTTGTCGATCACCACTGAAGAGCAAGGATT
>JAJOOO010006370.1:0-12840 GCA_029582685.1 Solanum piurae
GAACATGGTCAATGCATCTTAAAACATAGTGAAAGCTTCATAAAACATTTGAAGTAACTTGAGTTCGTTTTGTGGGATATTAGCCTTAAATGACAATAGAGCATACGAGCTATAATAGGAATCCGATATAACTCTCACACTGAGAAGGAAGAGTCTAATTTCCAAGGTAGAACTCTGTATCATGATTCATATGCTATTTGTGGATCCACTTGCTAGATTATTTAACACAATCCTAGGGGGCACGTAGTTTGTAACTAGAGGTAGCTACTAGAGACTACCCTATTTGAGCCTCCACCTCAAAGTTTTCCCGGTGCTAAGTTAAATCCCAACAAAATAGTCTTTTTCATAAACATAACATCATACATGGAAAAGCATAATTAAATTACTAATTGAACATTAAATCACCATGGAGTAGCTCCTTAAATTATGCATCATGCATGTGTGAGAAAACCTTTCACCAACCATGATTCCTTAAAATGTGACAAAACTTTTCACAATTTCTTTAATGCCTATCTTAAAAGTAGCCTTTAGATTATATAACCCCTTTTCATAAATTATGCATTGACTTTCATAAATAAATGTTCATAAATTCATAGCTTTCTTCATAAATCCATATCTTCATTAATTCATAGTCAAAATCATGAATGATGCATGGGTCCATATAAAATCAATTGGAAAACATGTAATGAAATTAAATTAAGAAGACTAAAATCAAACAATTGAATAATAACAATGAAGACCCATGGATAATTTGATGAAACCCTAACCAATTTTGAAGAAATTGAATTTGGAGAATTGAGATCTTTTGGGACTAAATCTACCTTGATGATCAGAGCCCAAAATCAAAGGAGGATGTAACACCTCAAAAACCAGACCTAGATTTTTTTTACAGAAATTCACCTGAAGCAGTGAACCACGATAGGGTTCACGGACCGTGATAGAGTCCACGCTCTGTTGAACTGCCCGTAGTCTGGAGTTAAACTCCACCAGGCCCAAACATTAGACCACGGGACCTTCCCGGGCCGTGGTCTTGACGACGGACCATGAAAAGAACTATCCAACTCATGACCTTAAGCTTGTAGCATTGGTGTTTGCGCTTAAGATTTGGAGACATTATTTGTATGGTGTTCACGTAGATGTGTTCACAGACCACAAGAGCCTTCAGTACATGTTCACCCAGAAAGAGTTGAATCTTCGCCAGAGGAGATGGCTTGAATTCCTCAAAGATTATGATATGAGTGTGCATTACCATCCCGGTAAGGATAATGTAGTAGCAAATGCTCTTAGTAGACTATCTATGGGTAGTGTAGCACATGTTGAGGAAGAAAGAAAGGAAATAGCAAGGGATGTTCACATACTTGCTCGATTAGGAGTTCATCTTATGAGCATATCAGATGGTGGTGTAATAGTTCAAAATGGGTTAGAATCTTCGTTGATAGTGGAGGTTAAGGAAAAGTAAGACAGTGATCCGATATTGCTTCAACTTAAGGGTGCAGTCCATCATCAGAGAGTTGAGGTTTTCTCCCAAGGGAGAGATGGTGTGCTTCGCTAGTAGGGTCAATTATGTGTTCCTGAGGTGGGCGAGTTGAGACAACAAATTCATGCAGAAGCCCATAACTCTAGATATTTTATTCATCCAGGCGCCACTAAGATGTATCGTGATCTGCGGGAAGTCTATTGGTGGAATGGTATGAAAAGGGATATAGCGGATTTTGTGGCCAAGTGCCCCAATTGCCAGCAAGTCAAGGTAGAACATCAGAAACCAGGAGGTATGACTCAAGAGATCGACATTCCTACTTGGAAGTGGGAAGTGATCAACATGGACTTCATCATAGGTTTACCTCGTACTCGCAGACAACATGACTCCATTTGGGTGATAGTTGATAGAGTTACTAAGTATTCACGCTTTTTGGTGGTCAAGACTACAAATTCAGTGGAGGATTATGCCAAGCTTTATATTAATAATATAGTTAGGTTGCATGGGGTTCCTTTGTCTATCATCTCAGATAGAGGTCCTCAGTTTACCTCTCATTTCTCGAAGACGTTTCATAAAGGTCTTGGAACTCAGGTTAACCTTAGTACAACATTTCATCTGCAGACAGATGGTCAGGCAGAGCATACCATTCAGACCTTAGAGGACATGTTGAGAGCTTGTGTGATAGATTTCAAGGGTAGTTGGGATGATCACCTTCCTCTTATAGAGTTCGCCTACAATAATAGTTACCATTCCAGCATTCAGATGGCCCCTTATGAGGCATTGTATGGGCATAGATGTAGATCTCCAGTTGGTTGGTTTGAAGTAGGTGAAACAGCCTTGATAGGACCATATTTAGTTCATGATGCTAGGGAGAAAGTGCAATTCATCAGGGATAGACTTAAGACAACCCAGAGTCGCCAGAAGGCCTATATAAATGTAAGGAGAAGGGAACTACAGTTCCAAGTTGATGATTGGATTTTCTTGAAAGTGCCGCCCATGAAAGGGGTGATGAGATTTGGCAAGAAAGGGAAGCTCAGTCCTAGATATGTAGGCCATTACAAGATCTTGAAAAGGGTTGGTAAAATGGCTTATGAGTTAGAGTTGCCAACAGAACTAGCAGCAATGCATCTAGTTTTCCACATTTCGTTGTTGAAAAAGTGTGTGTGGGTGACCCAACGTGTATTGTGCCTTTGGAAAGTGTGGCTGTGAAGGATAGTCTCACTTATGAAGAGGTACCAGTTGAAATCCTTGATCGTCAGGTTTGAAGGTTTAGAAACAAAGAAGTCGCTTCAGTCAAGGTTTTGTGGAGGAGTCAGTCCGTAGAAGGAGCTACATGGGAAGCAGAAGCATCCATGAAGGCCAAGTATCCTCACCTCTTTCCTTCAGATTCCATTCCAACTTGAGGTAATAGTTCCTCTTCAGTTATTTTAGTCATTCATGCGCAGTTTCAGTCTTAGCATCTTGTTCCTTTAGTTTGTACTTTCATTTTCAGCGTATTTGCATGTTCTTGGAACTTAGTTCATTCAGAAATCAGTTTGCAGGAACTTATGGTAGGGTACAACTCCTTCCCTCCTTTTCAGCTAGGTTAGTCTTCATTCGAGGAAGAATGTTCCCAAAGGGGAGATATTGTGTAACGACCCGTAAAATAAATAGGTCAAACTAGAGCCTAACGTGTGGTTTAATGTCTAGGGTTAAGGGGTTTAGTGGTTAAACATCAAGGTACGTGCTAGACCCCATAGTTTAGAAGACCTTCTAGGGTTTGGTTAAGGGTTGCAAGGGCAAGTGCCAAGACAAGGGGGCAAGGCCTAAGCCAAAGGCCAAGGCTGCCCAACCTTGGCCAAGCACTTCCCTAAGTCCATGAGCCACTTCACGTCTAGTGGTCTAGACAAAGGCCCATAGAAGTGGCCGTGAAGATGACTTAGCTTAGTGGGAGGCAAGGCCTTGAGGCCAAGCTACTGCCCTAAGTCCACGAGCCACTTCACGGCCAGTGGTCTTGACCAAGGTCCGTAGAAGTGGCCGTGGAGATGCCTTAGCATGAAGGGCTTAGAAAGGTGTAGAGGCACCCTGGTCAAGGGAACAAAGGCACCACCACGAGCCATGGTGCCCCTCACGACCCGTACAAGTGGGCGTGGTCCCTGACGATGCTGCCCAAGTTGGAGATTTTTAGGTAATTTCGTTTTAAGTATTTATTAAGTGGGGTTGTTTTTAAATGTTTTATATCATATATATAAATATTTTTAAGTCTTAAAACATCCATTTTTATTCCATTATTTCCAAATACCCAAATCAAATCCCAACATTCCTCCTCTAAAAAATTCTCTCTCTAAGAAGAAGACCTTCATTGAAGAACAAGGTCAAGGCCAAGCTAGGGGTTCAAGAACAAGTCTTTATTCTAAGATTTATTGAGGAAATCAACATAAGGTATGGATGCTTTTCATTCTTGGTTAGCTATCACCAAGAAGCCCCTTCAAATTATGTTTTCAAATTCCCCAAATATAGGGTTTTCAAATCTAATCATGGGTCTTCTTCCAAAACGAATTCAATTGATTAATTATAGTTTATTATGATTTATTATGATTTATGATTGGATTAATGAAGTATCGATGGATTTTGATGAAAATATTCCTTGGACCCATGATCTCCCCTTCTTCCTAAATTGTGAACTAGGGTATGACTTGATTGATCAACTAAGCTTGACAATTGATTATGTTTATGTTATTAAGTTGTTGAAGCATGAAATTACCCTAGATAATTTGATAATTATAGAAGTTAGGGTTGATCTTTATTCTTAGCCTTGAAGGGCAAATTGAGGGTAGATGTGAACCTCTAAGATTGATGAACTTCTTGATGAATTACCTTAGATTAGATCACGTAGACATGAATTTGCGTATGAATGAATCTTGTAGACATGAACTAGTCTTATATGATGGATCATGGTTGAAGGAGTATTGAGATTTAGTTTACTTGATGCTATATGTCTATAATTGAGTAAGAATGAAGCATGTAGTTAAGTTTACCATGAGAGTTAGGATTACATGATCACCATGTGAGGTGTTGCTGGAGGGTAATGCTCATAATATGAAGATGTCTCCTAGGGCTTTAATTGAAAATATAATATGAATAAGTTAAGTATGTTTAGGCTTAAAGAAGGAAGCTATCATGTAGGTTGAATTGCCTATGGCATTATTGTGAAATGACTTTACCCACTTGACCTATAATATGATCACATGAGTTCATGCATGGAACGAATGGATTACTTGAGTCATGGTTGTATATATGTTATATATGTTGAATGCTAGATGTGTTGACTTAATGATGCAATATATGTGAATTATGTGTGATTGTGGTATTATGTACATGCTTATGAACACTTTGAGAAGGAAGTGTCTATGTTGACAATGTTGTTGTGGTGTCAATTGAAAGGCTAGTTCTCATATGCACCTTTACATACTATTATGCATGAAATGTACATGATCATATTGATCCACTTGAAAGGTGGAGGTGTTTACTTATTGTGCATATTGTGGTATTGATGCAAGATCCTTCTTTCCTATACCCCTACATATGACTATGTACGATATGATATGAATATGTACGATATGATATGATTATGTACGATATGATATGACTATGTACGATGTGATAGGATCATGTATGATATGTTATGCCTATGATAGTCTTGTTGTGTTGATTGAAAGGCTATTCTCATGAACACACTATGAATATAATGTGAAAGGTTTACTCACATATTGATGATTCTAAGGTTGAAAGGACATTCACAACTAATGAATCTATGAGCTATTATGATGTATGTTGGTTTGAGTGCCTAGTGCATTCTTTCATGAACTTAAACTTAAGTAAAGACTTAATGTGACTTTTAAAGGGAATTATTCTTAGCACCGAGTGGATATGAAAATGAGATGGAGGCTTTTACATTTAGCAAGTTCGGCTTCCCAATGTATGTTGTCTTATGGGATGGAAACCTTTTACGTCTAGCAAGTCCGGGTTTCTAGTAGAAATCCCCATATCCCATAACTATGTGCCCACATAGGGCTTAACTAGTGGATCCACCTAAAAGCTATTATTTACGTTCTACCTTAGGCAAGTAGGACACCTCCTTTCGGTGTGGGGGTAGAACACCGGATTCCATGTAGCTCGCATGGTCTATGTCGGAGTGAGGGTAGAGACTTCACCCGTACATTGCACAAGTGGACTTTAAGAGGGGTTATGGGTAGGTTCTCTTATGTTATGAAGACTTATGATTTATGTATGTATGATTTTTATGAATGTTAAGGTCGACTTTAGTTGTTTCAACTTATGATCATGAATGTCTCCTTATGTATGTTGATTATGGATGAACCAAAAGTAAGATATGTATGTTGTTGGTGATCTAAATGCAATACTTAGTATTTGGTAGGGTTATGAGATCTTACCTTTGCATTGCACTAGTATGACTTTGGGTTGCTTGTATGTTGGTATGAACTTATGTTATGCATGATCATGGTGGCCTAAAAGTGAGACTTAGTGTAGATAGGATTATGGGATCCTATCCATGCATTGCACAAGTGTAGCTTATAGAGGGTTGCTCATGTGATAGTTCTAATATGATGATATGATCTTGGTATGTAAGCATGTGAACTATGTCTTGTGAAGATTGGAGTATGCATTATGTTGTGTTGAAGACTATGCATGTAATTATGATGATATCCTATATGTTATGATCAATTGTGCATGGTTTGTATTATGAGCTACATTCTCCAACTATTTCAAAGATGATGTTCAAAAGTGGCATGAAGCATGGTTTTAAACAATATGTCCCTTTTTATGCATGTTTTAAGGATTTTCTTGCATGGTTTCCATACTTAGTACATTTTGTGCTAACCCATATTTCTACATTTTCTATAAGTGTTGGCTTTGGAGATATTGGATTCCATCCTCGTGGCTAGGACTCTAGTAGATCAAGAAGAAGAAGATTAGTGAGTCCTCATAGTATTCGAGGACTTGACCACATGTCTTTTATACCTTTCTTTTATGTTTTAGATTTATGTAAGGACCGTGTCCCTAAGATTGTATTCAAGAGTTTTAATTCTAATGTTATAGATGGTTTGAGACATTGTGTCATAGACTCTCTCATTTTATAAAAGACTTCGATTGTAAGAAAAGTTTTAAATTTTATGCATTTTCCCCTATGTTCTTATGTCATGATATGATATGGGCTTATATGAGACTTTTCGGAGTGTTGTACGCTGTGTCACTTCTAGGGGGTAGTCTTGGGTCGTGACATATTTTAACACCTCGAAAACCAAACCTAGAAAAAAAAGCAAAAATTCACCTGAAGCAGTGAACCACGGTAGGGTTCACGGACCGTGATAGGGTGCACGGTCCGTTGACTTGCCCGTAGTCTGGAGTTAAACTCCACCAGGCTCAGACGTCCGACCACGGGACCCTTCACGAGCCTTGGTATTGATGCCGGACCGTGGTGGTGTCCATATAGTCAGAACCAGTTCCCCCTAGCATATCCTCAAACCCCCCAAGCCTAAGTGAGGACCACGAGGACTTTCACAGTCCGTGGTCCTCCACATGGGACGTGGTAGGATCCGTGAAGGCTATCCAGTAGGCCTCCAGACTTGAGCCCAAGTGAGGACCACGGGGACCTTTAAGGTCTGTGGTCTTCCACATGGGCCGTGGTAAGGGCTCGTGGAGAAGACCCAAGAAACCACCAGCTACTGGACCAAGACACGACCAGCTCCACGGTCTGTAGTCCGTTTCACGGTCCGTGAGGGTGGCAGTGGTCAGCCCCATTAGATTTTGAAATAGGGTTATTTCGGTCTTTTCCCCTAGTCGTTGGGAACTTAAACTACGTCATTTAAACCTTAAACTATGTTGTTTCGGTCAGTTTTAGCTTAGAAACATAACTAGAACTTACCTAAGTCAGATCTTTCATCAAAACTTAGAAACTTAGAGCATGAAGAGAAGAAAGAGGCGACCAAACCCTAGTTCAAGAACGCAACAAGGTTCCACCAGTTCCAACCCCGAAATCAAAGGATTTCTCCGTGGAATTTGTCACCAGGTATGTGGGATTTCACTAGTGGGTTCCTCTCGCCCATTAGGTTTCTAGATTTCAGTCAGAATCTAGATTCCCTTAATATTATCTAGACTTAGGGTTTCTTAAATGTTAGAATGATCCAAATCGTATTATCATGAATTCAGTATAGTTATTTCCCAGGTTCATGCATAAATTCAGAACCCTAGATATGTAGTTCTTTTAGTTCATAAATTAGACATGCTAGGTTAGTTAATTCAGTTACATATAAACATGCCTCAGTTTTCGAATGCATTATTATCAGTATATTAATGTTGTATTCTCAGTTTGCATGTCAGTTTTAAGCTATCCAGTATTACAACATTTTAGTCATAAAGTGTTAATTACTTAATCATATGGGAATCTTAATACCGAGTGGACTAGGGTCAGCCACCCTCAAGTCCCAGAACTACGTACCCCGTAGGTCTTAAGTCCTCTCTGTGGGCATTATTTTAGTGATCACACCAGCATGCCTCTATACCTTTGGCCGGGTATATTGGGTCCTCTCGATGGGGTGTATACATCAGACTCCATATTTAACTCATGTGGTTTTATGCCGGTTATTAGTAGCTCCCTTACAGTTTAGTCAGACTCTATTGCATTGACCATGTTATAGTATAATTCAGTACTCAGTTTTAGCATGTTATAAACTTAGTCTTTGCATTCAGTATTTCATGTTTAGTATTCTCAGTTTAGCATCATGGTTATTTCATATAATTGCTCAGTTGTTATGCTTTGTTCAGTTATGATTGTTGTTCATCTTTATTCTTTCCTACATGCTCAGTACCTTTCAAGTACAAACTCATACTCTGCGCTACATCTTCTCGTGATGGAGGTTCAGGTCCTCAGCAGTTAGATCACACAGAGATCGGTTCCCGATATTCAGTTCAACAGCATCATTGGTCAATCCTCATTCTTTGAGGACTAATGACATGACTATCTTTATCACTTTTAGCTTTAGTTTCAGTTTTGCTAGATCTAGCTGGGGCATGTCCCACCATTTCTAGTCAGTAGAGGCTTTATTTCAGACATAGTTAGCTTCAGCTTTAGTCTTAGAGTTTGACTTTTATTTTTTATTCAAACTCTCACTTATCTTTATTCAGATTTAGTATATGGGTATTCCGCATCAGTTCAGTTTTACTAAGATTTAGCTTCCGCACAGTTTTATTGCTCAGTTTATCTTTAGTATGCTCATGATTATGCCAACAAGGTTAGCTTGGGGTCACTCGTGATCCTAGGTCCCATGTTGCATCCAGAGGGTAGCTTCGGGACATGGAAAACTTGGTATCAGAGCACCAGGTTAAAAGTCCTAGGATTTATGAAAAGCCGCACTAAGTAGAGTCCTTTTCATGGGTGTGAAGTGCACCACATCTAAGAGGCTTCAAAGTGTTTTAGGAAAAACTTCAATTTCTTTGTTACTCTTATCGTGCGTAAGGTATGATTTAATTCCTCGCTCTGACTCATCATTTTGTTTTTCAGAACATGCCTCCTCATAGAGCTTATGGAAGGGGTGTGAATACATGCAATGCTAACTCAGCTCCTCCAGTCCTAGATCAAGAAGTTTCGAATGCTGAATTCTGGAATGCTTATTCAGTTGTTAGCTCAGAGTGTGACCAACCAGAACAATCAGCAAGTTCCAGTTTCGGCAAATGCTAATGTTGGGTCAACTGCAGCTAGAGTTTATTATTTTGTTAGGATGAATCTGCCTGAGTTCTTAGGATCGCAGACTAGTGAGGATCCCCAAAACTTCATTGATGAGGTCAAGAAGATTTTTGGAGTGATGCAGGTAACTGGGAATGATCGGATTGAGTTGGCATCTTACCAGCTTAAGGATGTGGCTCATATCTGGTATACTCAGTGGAAAGAGAATAGGGGTACAAATGCCGCTCCTATCACTTGGGAATGCTTTAGAGAGACTTTTCTGGACAGGTTCTTCCCAAGAGAGTTGAGGGAGGCAAAAACTCAGGAGTTTATGAATTTGAGGCAGGGTTCTATGACGGTCCAAGAGTATGGACTCAAGTTCACCCAGCTCTCCATATATTCTCCTCACATGGTTGCTGATTCCAGGGCTCAAATGAACAAGTTCATATATGGGGTATCTGATCTTGTAAAGACAGTGTTGGAATGCCATGTTACTTGAGAATATGAACATCTCTAGGCTCATGACTCATTTTCAGCAGATTGAGGGTGATAAGCATAGGGAACAGGCCAAGGATAATAAGAAGTCTAGGACCGATAACTATGACTACTCTCAACAGAAATCGGGTGGTGGAAATTGCTCACAGTTTCAGCAAAAGTCTTCAACTCCAGCACCTTCATCATCTAGTGTTCCATCCTCCAAGTTCTGTAATGATCACAAAGGTAGGGCGTCAGTCTCTAAGACTCAAGGTAGTGCTTTAGGCAGCAGAACCTACCCAACTTGTCCTAAGTGTTGTAAGAACCATCTGGGCGAGTGCCTTGCAGAAAAAGAAGGATGTTTTGGGTGTGTCAGTCTGGTCACAGGTTGAAGGATTGTCCTTCTAAGCAGGGTCAAGGAGGTTACTATGGTAGAGCTCAGTCCAAAACTTCAGCAATGCTAGTAGGTCGCACGACTCAGTGGGGTAACTTATCTGGTACAGGTGGCGGTCAGCGTCAAAATAGGTTGTATGCTCTTCAGGCTCGCCAGGATCAAGAAGATTCTTCTGATGTAGTCACTGGTACGTTACGAGTCTTTGACTTAAAAGTTTATGCATTCTTATATCCAAGGGCTACTTTTTCTTTTGTAACTTCTTATATAACAGTCAAATTTAGTGTTAGTCCAGAAACTCTCTCAGAACCTTTCTCAGTCTCTACTCCAGTCGGTGACCCAGTTATAGCTAGACAGGTATACAAAAATTGCCCTATCACAGTCTCCCAGAAAGTCATCTCAGTAGATCTTGTAGAGTTAGAAATGGTAGAATTCGTTGTCATTCTAGGCATGGATTGGTTACATTCCTGTTATGCCTCAGTCGATTGTAGAACTAGGATTGTTCGTTTTCAATTTTAAGATGAACCAATCCTAGAATGGAAGGGTAGTAGCTTAGCGCCTATGGGTCGATTCATTTCTTACCTTAAGGCCAGAAATATGATTTCTAAGGGATATCTATATCATCTAGTTCAGGTTAAGGATTCAAGGTCTAAAACCGCAACTCTTGAGTCAGTTCCCGTAGTCAATGAGTTTCCAGAAGTGTTTCCAAAAGATCTTCCCGGAGTTCCTCCCGAAAGGGAAATTGACTTTGGAATTGATCTCTTTCCAGAAACCCAGCCCATTTCTATTCCTCTTTACAGAATGGCTCCAGCTGAGCTTAAGGAATTAAAAGAGCAGTTGAAAAGCTTTTAGATAAGGGCTTCATTAGACCCTGTATTTCCCCATGGGATGCACCAGTGATATTCGTGAAGAAGAAAGATGGTTCTCTTAGAATATGCATTGACTATAGGCAGTTGAACAAAGTCACAATCAAGAATAAGTATCCCATCCCCAGGATTGATGAATTATTTGACCAACTTCAGGGTGCTAGTCATTTCTCAAAGATAGACCTCAGATCGGGTTATCATCAGCTCAAAGTCAAAGATAGTGACATTCCGAAGACAGCCTTCAGAACTAGGTAAGCGTGGCAATGGAACCGGGAGGTGCCGGTTCCGGTTCCGGTCCGTCTCAGTCCGTTACCGGTTCCGTCTCGGTATCGGTAAGTACCGGTTAGGTCCGGACATACGCGGGTTTGGGAGGGGTAACGGGATGGAAACCGGGATTTACCGGTTCCGGTCTCGGTCCGGTCCGGATTTTTTTAAAAAAAATCTTAATTAAATTATAGCCGTTGAGAGCCGTTGGGCAACGACTTTTGGGTCCCACCAACGACTCTTTCACCCCCATAACTCCCCTTTACACCTCCCTACACCCCAAACTTTTTTTAATACCCTAACCTTCTAAAAACTACATTTTCATCATTTTTTTAAACTATAAATACCTCCAATCTTTCATCTTTTCACTCACAAAAATATTATCTTTTACTCTCTCTAGTCTCTACTCTCTACTCTCTAATCTCTTATTCTCGTTAAAATTACGAATTTGATCTTTGGAAATTGGAGCTTCAAAATTCAACTTTCAATTTTCGGCTTTCGGTCATACACATCTACTTTTTAAGTAGACGTTTGGTACATTTTTTCCAACTCACTTTTCATATAGTTATTTATTTGTTTGCATTTAATTATTTATTTTGTGAGTAATTAGTCTCTAGTCTCTACTTATTTAGTTATTTATTTGTTTAAAACGTTGCATTACATTTTCGTATTATATATAATTTACTCACTTTTAATATTTGAATATGGATTTCGGTAAAAACATTATTGAAAAGGGTAAAACAACCATAGTTAATTCGTTCACTAATTTATCTAGCTCAAAATCCAAGAAAAATAAAATAACCGGTAGTACTTCTAAATCTAAAACTAAAAAAACTTCTCAAATAAGAATAAATACGGATGATTATATGCATGTTGATGAAACTATTTTAAATATTGATAGTAATAGTGGATTAGATCCTTATCATGAACATTTACAAAGAAGGTTTGGTAATTTTGATGAGGAATTACCTGAAGATGATGAACATGATGATGTTAATGATTATATTGATAGTTTTGATAATAATGTTGATGAATATGATGATGATGAAACTCAGCCAGCTACGGCCTCTCCTACTCCCAATCCCTCTTCCCCTCCTGCTTCCTTTCGTTGTCTTGATCCCGTTCCCTCCATCATCCTAGGACTAAGGTAGAACGCGCTAAAAAATCAGTTGTGTGGCAATTTATGACTCAGAATGAAGATAAAACACAAGCTATTTGTAATAAATGTAAACATAAAATGAATCATAAAACTGTAGGAAAACAGGAGGAACAGGACATTTGAGTAATCATTTAATGTCATGTTGTAAAACTGATTTTTGCATGCTAAAGCTGTAGCCGAAGCTAAAAAGAATGGTACCACCCTTCCTGAAAATGTAGGAGTAGAGGGCTCTAATATGGTTCAAACACAATTAAATCCTTCTAATGTTTCTGACTCTAGTATACAACGGTCATATAGTAGAGAAAAAGATCTTGAAGAATTAGCAAAAATGATTGTTGCTATGGGTTTGCCATTTAGTTTTGCTGAAAATCTCGGTTTTATTCATTATATTCAAATTGTGTATAATCCACATTTTAAAGGTTTTACTAGAAATACAATTAAAAAGGCTATCTTTGATTATCAAGCTCAACATTTTCAATATCTTCG
>JAJOOO010006371.1:0-36367 GCA_029582685.1 Solanum piurae
TCTATTTTATTCTTAGATTTGTAAAATATTAAATTATACTATTGAAACAAATGTTGCAGCAGGTTATAATCAATTACAACTCATCTATTGCAATTGATGAATCATCCATTACAACAGATGAGCATATATGCTTGATTATTTTCAACGAATGGGTCATTTATTTCAACAGATAATACATATTAGATATTTATTGTAACATATTTCTATATTTGTTACAACAAATGATCATATTTATTTAATTATTTTCAATAGATGGGTTATCTATTGTAATTGAACTTCATTTATCCCTAATTATGGGTTAAAGAAGCATTTCATATTAAAATGATCAATTGATGACTTTATTTAAGACAAATACAATTAACTGGTAATGTAATTACTCTATAATGTATCGAAAATATAATTGAACTTATTAATTGAATGGTAATTATAATTAAATAAGTTTATTTATCACTAATTATGGGTTAATAAAGCATTACATATCAAAATAATCAATTGATCACTTTATTTAAGACGAATACAATTAGCTGAAAATGTAATTACTCTATAATGCATTGAGATTATAATTAAACTTATAATTGAAATGTAATTATAATTAAATTACTTTATTTATCTCTAATTATGGGCTAGTAAAGCATTTCATATCCAAATAATCAATTGATCACTTTATTTAATTACTTGATCATGTAATTACTCTACGATACATTGATCATGTAATTACTCTACAATACATTGAAAATGCAATTGAAATTATTAATTAAAATGTAATTATAATTAACTAACTTTATTTATCACTAATTATGAGTTAATGAAGCATTTCATATTAAATATATATAGAACCGATTTAAAATGATCAAACATATATGCTCATCGGTTGCCACCGATGCTCATATATTGCAACAGATGAGCATATATGCTTTATTATTTCCATTGGATGGGTCATTTATTGTAACAAATAATACATATTATATATTTATTGTAACAGATTCCTATAATTGTTGCAACAAATGATCATATTTATTTGATTATTTTCAACAGATGAATTATCTATTGTAATAAATAATGCATCAAATGCAAAATATGCAAAGTTTGTTGCAACGGATGAGCATAACTAATATATTTTATATAATAAATATGAACATACAAAATTAACCAAAATGAATTAATATTATCAGATTCATAACTAAGTACAAAATAGCTATTTCACGATTACAATAATTATGGAGCATTTCGAACCGGACATGTTGTTCTTTTGTGTCCAATATTTTTACATATTGAACACTTATTTTTTCTTGTTGGAAATGATTCCCCAACTCCACGCCTCCTTTTCGTTCGCCTTCTTCCCGGTTTGCTTGGGTCAACATATGGAGGGGGTATTTCTCTCTCCAAAATCTCTAAAGGAACAATCCAAGAATCTTCAGGAGGCACCGGATTAATTTCCTCACAATATGCAATTATGTATTTTTCCACCGAATAATATGAAGACGAGTACTCATAGATCTGATTTCCAAAATATGTACCGTATTGGGATCGAAGCGCTGCCATAGCATGTGGACAAGGTATTTTATCCAAGTCAAAAACTCTACATGTGCACGTTCTTCTTTGAAGATCGACCGTGGCAACATCACCATGACCGTTGATACTAAACTTGTAATTAGCTATTTGATGGGCCAATAACTTATTTCCCAAATTGATATTCTTTGATATTTGTTTTTCCATTGAAGGAACAAGTATGTTTGGTGAGTTGACCCACTCCATACGCCTCTCGTGAAATAATTTTGCAAATCTCATATTTATTTCATCAAATAAAGCGACGATAGGAAATTCTCTTTCAACTTCAAACATTGCATTCACGGATTCAGCAATGTTTGAGGTCATAATATTATACCTACAAAAAAAATAACTTAATAAGATATATAATTATATTAAACGTACACAAGATACTCAATATATAATATTGTACCTATTTCCCGGGCAAAATGCCCTGCTCCATCTATGAAATCCAACTGATTCGAGATGTATGACTGCCTTGGGTACCATATCCCTTATCTAATTGAAATGGTCATAGAACTCAACTTTATTATACGCTTTCGCTGCATTATAAAAATGAGATACGACCTTTGCATTGTGAATATTATTTCAAATATTTTCTCCAAGGTGCCTCATGTAACAATCATAATGAGCTGATGGATACACAATTGAAACCATCTTTCGAATACTTGAATGCCTATCAAAAATTATGCATAACTCATCGGTATCATCTACATAACTTCTCATTTGTTCAAAAAAATATTGATATGAGGCATCACATTCTTTATCCACTACACAAAAAGCCACCGGAAAAATATGATTCTCTGCATCTTGCGCCACCGCCGATAGTAAAACTCCTTCATACTTGCTCTTCAAGAATGTCCCGTCAACGGCTATGACTTTTCTCAATTGTTGAAAACCTTGAATCCAAGCCGCATAGGCTACAAAAAAGTACTTGAACTTTCCATTTTCATCAACCTGCAATGCCGTCTTACTTCCTGGATTTGCGGACTCAAGCATATAGCGGTATGCATCAAGCACTCCATACCCGTGCTCATGTGTTCCCCTAACCAAAGACTTTGCAATCTCCCTACCATTATATATCTTCCAATAAATCACCTTACAACCCAATTCTGTATGGAGTTGATTGGTCATATCTCTTGTAGATGGACCTTTACCATTAGGAAAATTATTTTTGAAGTATTTATCAAGGACTTTTGCTGTGGCATGTGGATTATGACTCGAAATATGCTATGAACCACATGTGTGATAGTTTTTATAAATTTTAATACAAAATCTGTCAGAACTTATGAATTTCACAGCCCTCAACCACCACTTGCACTCTGGATGTGCACATTTAAAACAATACACACTACGCGAATTAATCACCTTTGCAAGTCTGAAATCTTTTTTCAAGCAAGCAATATGCAATGAAGTGACTAGTTCCTCTTTGTTTTTAAATGTCATTCCAATGTAAAAACCTGTCTCATCATCTTGAAGATTATTCAACTGTTTTAACTGAGAACTGCTCCCTATATCAACAATAGGTGTAGGTGTTTGGTTCTCCTTCACATCATGTCCAATCTCATCATATGGAATATTCATGTTCATCCTATTCAATTCATCATTTAACAGATTTTGTTGGTCTTGTTCTACATTTTCATTCTCTATCGATTTTTCAACAACGTACACCCTTAAAACGGACCTAGTTGCATCACTCAGATAAGCACCCAAACGATGTTGATACCCTCTGATTTTCAAAAGACTTGTGCATGTAACTGATGACAAGATTATTTGGTTGACAATTTAGTCCACAATAGCTAATGATTGAGTTCACAAAATCATTATACAAAATATCCCTTTGGACGGTCATCAATACTGACTCTGACATGTCACTATCCTTCCAACGCCAAATAAATCGATTGTTCTTCTCAATCCATTCACCATAACAATCAACAGCTATTGTTATTGATTCTTCCATTAATGGTACCTAAAGGGATTTATTAAAAATATTTAATAATGATTGTATAGTAAAATTGAGTGGCTATATACAGTTAAATATTATATGCACAATCATTATCCCAACAAGTCAATCATCTATTGTAACAAGTAGGTTATCCGTTGCAGCAGATGATTCACTTGTTGCAACCGATGATTCACTTGTTGGATACATGTTCAGAATCTTATCTAATATGTAAGTCAATTGTTGTAACAGATGAGTTATTTGTTGTAACATGTAATTGATTTGTTGGAACAAGTAGATGATATGTTATAATATATGATTTGCATTGCAAATTTCTAGTTTTGTCCTAGTTTGACTTGATACTGTAACATGTATTCAACGGGTAAGCCATTTGTTGCAGCAGATGAGTCGTCTGGTGCAGCAGATGACTCATATGTTGCAATAAATGGCTCATCTGTTGTGAAAAGCTTCTGGTTCATTCCTAGCTTGGTCTGATATTGTAATATGAATCCAACAAAGAAGTCCTCTGTTGCAACAGATGAGTCATATGGTGCAGCATATGACACATCAATTGCAATAGATGACTTATCTGTTAAGAGAAGCTTCTGGTTCAGTCCCACCTTGACATGATACTGTAGTATGTATCCAACATGTAATCTATCTGTTGCAATAGATGACTTACCTGTTGGGTACACGGCTGCAAAATTTTAAAGTTACACTCAAATTATCAAAATAAAAAATTAGAATAAAAATCATTAGTTACTTACCAAAATCACCTATGATGTAGTGTCCAATTATATATGAATGAAAATTGGTTTGAAAACAACAGTACAATATGAATATCAACTGAAGAAGAAAAAAATGATGAACAACTAGAAGAAGATGGCGATGAGCAAGAAAAAGAAGAAGAATGATGATGGAGAAAAAGAAGAAGAAGAATGATGATGGAGAAGAAGGAGAAGAAGAAGAATAAGAATGATGATGGGGAAGAAGAATGAAAAAGAGGAAGAACAACAATGGTCCCCAACAATGGAAGAATAAGAAAGAGAGAAAAAGGGAAAAAGTGAGCCATTGGTATCCTTTTTTCCCTCCATTTCTTATTATTTTGATGGACTAAAGTGTAAAATAAAAAAACTTAGGGATGAAAAATTCAACCACTTAATTCTTAATTTAAAAATTATCACATTTACTCAATAATTAAGACTTGAGTCACCAATCCCTAATTTTGAAACTTTTCTATAACCCTTAATTCATTGTCCCGAGTATGTTTCTATTATACTTGTGAGAGAGATGGTAGATTTTTCCAGATTTCAGTCTCTTTAGATTTTTCTAGATTATAGATTTTACTTACTTTTACAATTGAGTGAAATTACTCGACTATCCTTGAAAAAATGGGTCCCACCATTTTAGATAGTATGACTACTTATGATGTTTTTTTATTCTTTTCATTGAAGGAAGTACACATGGTCATCATTATTATAGCAACTTTATATTACCCTTGAAAATGAGAATATTTACAACTTTGCCATTGGTCGTCCCTCACTTCGCTCTTCTATATAGTAAAAATAATAATAACTAGATAATTGAAGGCCCGTTCACGGGCACAATATAATTAATTATTTCTCAATTTTTTAAAAATCTAAATTCACATCTTATTTTATTATAATATCTAAAATTTCCTAGCATTTAAAAAAATTACAAAATCTCATCTCAGATACATCTCTATCCTCTGTCAAATACATCACTATCCTCTCTCGAATACATCTTTATCCCCTCTTGAATACATCCCTATCCTCTCTTGGATACATCTCTCTCCTCTCGAATACATCCATATTCCCTCTCGAATACACCCCTGCCCTCTCGGATTCATCTGTGAGCTATGTGTCTGCAAGTTTCCTGAATAGTAATGTATCACGACCTATGTATCCGCATGTCAGCTGATGTATTCGAATTTTTTTAATTCTAAGAAATTTTTGTAATTTGAAAAAGAGTAGGGATATAATGTAATTAGCTCTTAACACTATGAAAATTTATGTAATTTTTACTTTAATTTATGTGACTTATTTTCTTTGTAGTCAATTTCAAAAGAATGATGTATTACTATATTTAATAACATTTTGACTTTAAAATATTCATTTTATTTTTAGTAAGATGATTTATAGTCATATGAACATCTATGGTTTGTTTTAGACCACAAGTTTTAAAAGTTTTTTTTAAAAAAAAAAAAACACTCCATGTTAAGTCAAATAAACATTACATAAATCAAAATGGAGTGAGTACAAACTTTAGATCAATTTTATATTTATAAAATTTAAGTTTTTATAACTATTTTGCCTTTTAACAAAATTTAAAATGAAAATACTAAAGCTTTTTCACGATTATTTTTATAGTATTTTTTTTTCAATATTTTGTCGATAATAACCAACATTTTAATATAAATAAGGTAATAAAGTAACTTAATTTTGAAATTCAAGTATTGATATCAATTGAGAAAATATTTATTTTTAAGTTGTAAAGCATTCATAATCTAATATTTAATATGCTCCTTACTCTCGACGAATGACACTAATTTATCTTAATTCAAGATTGTAAGAAGTAGAAATCAAGACTAAAAAGTGCAACTCACTATTATATGAAGGTCAATCCGTAGTTTATCTATTGTGGAAGTTTCCTAAGTATATGATATATAATTCTATGTCAAATAATTTTTTATCTCATAAATTTATACTATTTCAAAATTAATCCCTTTAATTGGTTGTGTTTTTTTAAACTAAATTATGTTGTCTTTTTTTAATTCTTACATTATCAACTCTATCTTCTTCTTTTTTAATCTCTTTAGAATTGTGATATTTTTGTTTTCTTATTTAAGTTTCAATTTTTAAAGATAAAATAGATATTATTTTGGAGATAAAATAAGTTAAATAAAACTATATGAATACTTATGTTTAAAAAACATTATATATAATTAAAAAGGAAATTACATACATTGAATATGTTGTAATAGTAATAAACATAGATGAACGATTTGAATTGTCAAGAGTATAAATATATAATATTTTTCACATTATTATTATGATCAAACAAATACAAATTGATTATTAAAAATAAAATAAAATAAATTTGTCGGGCCACACATGAAACAAAACTTTCTGTGATCCTTGAAAAGGAAAATTGGATTCTTCTAGAAAATTATTTTGACCATTAATTATACGATTATAAATGAGGAAAAGGGTCAAAATTACCTCTTAACTTTGTTTTATTGGTTGACTTTATCATTACCATTAAAAACAAGTTATTTTTACCCCTGCCGTCAATAAACTTAACAAATATACCCCTCCTTGGACGGAAACCCCAAATCAATTGAAATTAGCCGATTTTAATTGAAATTATCCAATTTCTTTTTTAACCCGAATGAGAACCCAACCCACTAAACTAAACAAAACCCATAACAAATTAACCCATTTCCAATCTTGTTCATCTCAGTGTTCTTTCCCCTTCTTCTCAGTGTACACCTGGATGGCAACTTATATATATCTACTTTGTAGAAGTTGTTCATAATTGTTACACTAATAGCAATGCGTTTTTTTCTTTTCTAAGATTGATTTTTTTGTGTCAAATATATGTGGAAATTTCAAGTCCCAATATAAAGAAATAAATCTGCCAAAACAAAAGAAACACAAATCCATAACTCAGACATTTTATGTGCACACAAAGCCTGAGACAACAACTCATTAGCAATTGTAAGATGTAATGTCCAACATCCAAGAGTTGTCAGTCATTTGATATATGTATTCCAATTCTTCCCAAAACAGAATGACTTTTTGAAAATAAAAAGTATTCCAATTCTTCCCAAAACAGAATGACTTTTTGAAAATAAAAAGTATTCCAATTCTTTCCAAGAACTCACGTAAAACGTCGATCTCTATGAAGTCCAATTCTTTTTTCTCAGTTAGAAAATCCTCTTGGGAACTTTCTACGCTCTTCTGTTAGACAATGTAGGATTTATGTGTTACCTATGATAAAGATTGTGAGTGTTCTTAGGGTGCTTAGCCAAGAACACTGAGATGAACAAGATTGGAAATGGGTTAATTTGTTATGGGTTTTGTTTAGTTTAATGGGTTGAGTTCTGATTTGGGTTAAAAAAGAAATTGGACAATTTCAATTGATTTGGGGGTTTCCGTTCAAGGAGGGGTATATTTGTTAAGTTTATTGACGGCAGGGGTAAAAATAACTTGTTTTTAACAATAAGAATAAAGTCAATTAATAAAACAAAGTTGAGGGTAATTTTGATCCTTTTCCCATTATAAATTTATATAATTCTTCCCATAAATAATGTTTAAAATTACAAAATTGACATTGATCGTCCTAATCTTAGCTCTTCTATATAATAAGATAATTGGTTATGTGTTTTCTTAAACTACAATTATGCAGTCATTATTTTGTCATTTTTTTTAATTCTTACATTATCAACTCTATCTCTTCTTTTTTTATCTCTTTAGAATTGTGATATTTTTGTTTTCTTATTTAAGTCACAATTTTTTAAGATAAAATAAATATTATTTTGGAGATAAATAAGTTAAATAGAACTATATGGATACTTATATTTAAAAAATATTATATATAATTAAAAAGGAAATTACATACATGGAAGATTGTATGATTATACTGAATATGTTGTAGTAGTAATAAACATAGATGAACAATTTGAATTGTCAAGAGTATAAAAGTAAAAATATTTTTCACATTATTATTATAATCAAAACAAATACAAATTGATTTTTAAAAATAAAATAAAATTAATTTGTGGGGTCACACATGAAACAAAACTTTTTGTGACTCTTGAAAAGGAAAATTGGATTCTTCTAGAAAATTATTTTGACCATTAATTATACAATTATAAATTTATAACTTTGCCCATAAATAATGTTTAAAATTACAAAATTGCCATTAACCGTCTTAATCATGGCTCTTCTATATAATAGAAATATAATAAAAAATAAGTAGTATAAACCCTTTCTGTTTTAACAAATAAAATAACGTTCTTTCTTCTTCTTTCAGTTCCTTAGATTACATTAGGTATAATTCTTTTTATTTTTCTAAATATAATGTTACGTACTTTTTCTTACATAACTATTTAAAATTTATTTTTCTACGTACATTAGTAATAGTGAAAGTATTTTGCTAACTCTAAGAATGATATTTAAAAGAAATCAAATTCAATCATACCTTAATATGTTATATTATTTGTCGTAACTTTAAGTCATTCCCAAGTTATAATCGAGGATCGCGGGTAAAAGAGTTTTGGATGAAAACAATAGCATAAATATTTAGGTGAAAATTAATGTAGACATTTACTTTATAAAACATAAAATTGACATTGTATAAAAATTCTAATTTAAAATAATCAAATTAATCTCATAAGTTATAATGTTATATATGCTTTTGCTCAAGTCTTTACAATTAAGAACACTTATTCCTAATTTTAAATGGAGGGCAAAACCTCATATTTCGAATAGTTCAACGGAAAAATTGAACCATCTTTTTTCTTATTTTGGAGCGACCTCAATAAAATGGTATTTTAGAGCTATTTTACTAGTTGGAAGACGTTTTTGCGCCAAAAATGTGACGGCGAAGACATTTTTAAGCCAAAAAACATAACATAAGACCCATTTAAAGTAATTTAGAAGGTATATTTAACTCTTTTCCCTTTGAAAAATTAGCATGCTAACTTTTCACTCCACATAACACATGTGCCTAGAGATTATAATTACTATTCTTATAAACACAAGAATTATCTTTACCTTATTTGTACAAAAAATATAATTATCCAACAAACAGAATTTCATCATGGACCCCACTTGTAACTTTCACAACTTCAGACAATAATGGATATCAAAGTTTATTCACATGTTGATTTATATAACAAGTCTAGTAAGATGCACCTTGGGGCATGGAAGTTCCACATAGAAGTACAAAAGTATGCTAAGTACCACAACTATATGTCTTTATACATTTGTTGAATCTACCTGCCAGCATAAATTGCCACCCACAAATTTGAAAACTAGAAGCCCACTTTCAGTCTGCCCTGTTCTTTCACATGCCATGATCTTGGCATTGCTCCTTTGGGTCTGAAAAGCATGAGAAGCAACATCACACAGAAAAATTTGGTCTTGAAGGCTCGTATCGTTTATGAACAGGAGAATCAGGTAGCTGGAGCCCATCATGTGAAGATGAATATCATGTCTCGTTTAGGTTCCCTTCTCTTCTTGTTCACGGCCAAATATATTCAACTCCATCACGTTGGAAAGTCATGATCCCACTCACATGTTTTGTCATCACAATTCTGAATCATGATTATGACATCCAGAATTTCTGGGGCTATGATCATGCTGGAAAGGGTCATCACTGCAATGGACAGAACTCAATCTTGGGGAAAAATTCCAACCACTAGCATGTTCCATCTCCGGATCAACTGCTCTCATGCGGATATCCTCTTCCAGCTTCATGAAGTACATTGACGACCAGTAATCTCTTGCTAAGTTCTTTGTATGTCCACAAGAAGAACGATTCAACAATAGTACAAGAGATGATGAGAGTGAGACAGGGAAGGGAGGATAGAAAGAGGATAATTAAGCAATGCAAAATACCATTGTGATCAAGCAAGTAATGGTTTAGAACGTAAAAGACCAACCAGTTTCATAAGCTGCATCAGTTCACCTAGAGCGTTTTTGAAGAGATCAGTGTGGGAGAGATCATTAGTACTCAAAATTTCCTGCCGGATTCGGTGAGAAATGTTCACCTCCATTGGTGCTCCTACAGGTGTTTAATGAGCAAATGCAGGTCAGAGAAGCATGAGCATACTTTCCAGAGGGAGAACCGGATGATAAAGTAGAAAAATCAAAGTGTATAATCCATCAAGTTACCAATAAAACTTGGTTTAAAGAATCATTGAAGGGAAGATTTAATATGACCATCAAAATTTGCTTCATATAAGAATTGACCTTACCTGCAGCTATATACTTCTCTATTATGTGGCGTGCCATGTAAATTCTCCTAACTGAATCCAGAATAGGAATTTTATCAAAATGTTGCACTTCATCATAGAAATGCACACTCTCTCCAGCCAGACAACTACAATGTGAACAAAGTAAAAGAAAAAAAGGTCATTCCATTACTGTGCATTCAATTTCAGAAGTCACAGGGTTGATTACCTATCTGTCAGAGTTTATCTTTAGAAAAGACGGACTGATTTTGTCTGTGATTTCTTTGTTTCAAAGAATGTCACATACATTTTACTTCTTTTAATATTCAATTATGTTAAAATCAAGGAGAAAAGACAGGACCATCTTCTCTCTTCAATATGATAAGCTGCCACTGATCCACGCACACAGCATGAAGATATAATGATAAATTTTCGCAAAAGGAGAAAGAATAAAACCTGTCTGCAAATTCCATGAAGGACTGACGGAACCTTCGGTTCAGCAGGAGCTTTTCCAAAGGTTCATTGGGATCTAAAATGCTTGTCGATTCCCTCTGTAATAGGATCCCACTATCAGGTATACCTAATGCCTGACTCATTGTCTTGTATTCTTTCTGATTCTTCTTCCTCAAGCTCATAAGTGAGACAAGAGGTTGAGAAATTGAGAAAGAGAAGAATGCCAGTACAAGGGCACTTGTCTGTTGAATAAAAAGAGAAACTGTAGGCAGTCAACAAAAATATTCTGATACTCACATATCAACAAAGTAGCACAAGATCAGGAAATTGTACCATAACCAATAACAAAAATCTAGAGGCAATTTCTAGCCATGATATATCCTCGCGAACCTCATTCATAACATAAGCAGCCACCCATATTCCTTGATAGAGAGAAAACAGCCAGTTGTATCAACACAAAATATTCTTGGGAAATGTCTAAGAAGAAATATCATTTTCAATTTAGCTTTGAACTACAAGTAACTAACAGTGAATGTTGAAACAGACATAGATGAAAGCCATAACATATGTATTTGAATAAAGCATGATGTAACAAACCAATGAATATCAAAGATAAAAAACAACTTATAATATAACAGAGCTTTATATGCCTTCATACATTTAAAAAGAAAACCACAACTTCATAGCGTTAATATCTGAATATTATTTTCTATTTTTTTCTTACTCAGATCCAGGTGATTGTATCTATCATGATAAAAGAGGATACATGAGGCCAATCAGAGTCCTTCACCCCATGAAATTTAGTAACTTGCACCATCACACGGTGGAAGGGCAGGGAGGACCAACACCACCGGACATCTCTGTTCCCCAGTAATACTATGATATAAGCTATGTTGCTCGGACTCTTCAAAATGTCGATGAATGTGTGCCCGGTCTTCCAAAAGTAGTGCATTTTTTGGAGGATCTAACAAGAGTATGGCAACATTTTCGAGAGTCTGAGCAACATAGGATATAAGTAGCTACATACAGTACCATGATCTAAGAGGTTGGAGGATTGCAACAAATTATCTCCAGATTTTATACAAGTGCTTCAAAAATCAGAAGTACCATGCTCCAGAAGTTGTGCTATCCCGGGCACTTTTGGGGTGTTCACTTCAGGGTGAAGGCAAACCTTAATATTTTTTTATAGATAGGATCAGGTGTGCATAAGGGTAGAACGTTGAGTAGTCTTTGCAGCCAACTTGACATCATCCAGAGTATCATGGTCTTTCTTTGCATCTTCTTATGGACCTTACTATCAAGTATGGTAAACCCATTTACCATACTACAGCGGTTAGCAATGAGGGAACTGTGAAGCAACTGACCGGAGGTTTTTTTAAAAAAATACGGGCAACAAGAAAGGGTTGAAAATGTCTCTCAATTTTTTATTTTTCTTAAGCATAGGAGGGCTTTATATAGACAACTTACAACAAAAGATCTACATAATTCAAAACCTAAAATATCTCAATAAACTAAAACAACCTAATAAAAATCTAAAATTCAAATCATCCTAAACCTAAGCAACTTAATTATTAGGCTAACAAGGAGATTACTGTAGTAACTTAAAGAAATTTTCAACACTCATCCTTTACTTTAGTTACTACAATTTTAAAAAGTTACTCTCCTCAATTTCTATTTTGAAAGTTGGTGCTGAATTCTTTTGATGATTTTGAACTTGCACAATTTTTTATATTAATTTTTCTCTTCTTATTCTTTTTCTTCTTTTGGTTTGTGCTTAAAAAACACCCTCAATAATCTTGTCTTGTTTGAAATCTCTTTTGAAAGTGCTTTCATCTTGACAATGATAGAATTTGCAAGGAATTGTTGCAAGGATTTTTCTTCCATCACAACATCCCATAAAACACAAGTTTTAAAATATGGTTTTATTCTCACCGACCAAATTTGATAGTTTTTGTCGGTGAAATTTGAGGCGCATTTGTTGCTTGCCATGCTTGAAAATAGGTTAAAATAGGTATTGGTTGAAAATAAGCACAGGTTGGAAGTAGCTCTGATGGGTTAAAAACAGTTCTTTAGAAGAACTCATAGATCCCGTAAGATCAATGATGCTTTTGATGCCACTATTGTTGTTTTTTGGAAAGATGGGCAGCAAAAAAGGATTGAAAATGTCTCTCAATTTTTTATTTTTCATAAGCATAGGAGGGCTTTAAATAGCCAACTTACAACAAAAAAATTGCATAATTCAAAAACCTAAAATATCTCAACAAACTAAAACAACCTAATAAAAATTTAAAATTCAAATCATCCTAAACATAAGCAACTTAATTATTAGGCTAAAAAGAAAAAACAACTTAATTATTAGGCTAAAAAGAAAATTATTGCAGTAACTTATAGTAATTTTCAACAGGTTTCTTATGATTGCATTTTCAACTACACAGAAACAAGTTGAGAAAGTTGGGTATTCACCGAAAGTTGAAAGCAATATCTATGCATCCTAGTGAAGAATGCTTTACTCTATTCTAGATTTGTAGTTTGAATAAGCAAGAGCAAAATTGTTAGTCCCTGCATTGCATTTTATGTGGCAATATTTGAATAGGCATGAAGTTGAAATGACTATGTTGTCACGACCCAAAAATGAACGTGATGGCACTCGTCTTATCCCACCAAGACAAATCAGCCTAAAACTCAGATATTACAAGAAAAATGCGGAAATTTATAATCAACTTAAAAATGTTGGTTTAGAGTATAAGGTAAAATTTCTTGGATTGTTGGTTAAAAGATAAGAAGATCGGTAAGCGAGTCCGCGAAAGAGAAAAGAGTATGGTGTATTGAAGAGTTCAAGGTATTTGAAATTTGTGTCATGGGAAGAATTTAAGAAAGAGGAAGGAATAAGACCTCTCATATAGACCCAAGGTTTGAAGTTTGTTGTATGAATTTTCGCTATGAGTTCAGATATGACTATGCGATGTAAACTGGTTCGGCACACGCTTACTAGGGGTTTATCATCGACTTTTATAAAGATGGAGTTTTAGTTTGGGTGACAAACAATGATCTGTGGAAGATTCTATAGGGTTATGTCGAGCTAGATTGTTCAAATTATGATAGATAACTTATGGATATGCAACATTATTGACCTACAATTCTACATGGTTAATGAGGTTTTGAGGGGGTTGAAAATACTTTGTTGATGGAACTACACATCTGTTGTGATGTGTTACATAGATACGTGATGGTAAATAGAGATTATGTGCTCATAGGATATAGAATAATTGGGATGACCAAAGATTTCTCTAAGTGTTGGCATGAGGTATGTGATGGTTTGAAATGGTAGTTAAAGCATGGTATGTGGAAGTTGTGTGGAGTTGACTTTGGGTGTGATTTAATAGTTTTATCTCGATGGAAAGGTACTATCAAATTTGAAATTAGTGCTATCCTCCTTGTGGGGGACTCGTATTTTTCATGAAATGCTTAAATAGAAAGAGAAGTAGCCATAGTTTGAACATGTATTTGATAAGAAGACTTTGATACTAGTGACAGTTCGAGAGTAAGGTAAATGGCTGGTGTAGTTATGATGTTTGTTGGTATTAAGAGTGTTAGCTTCAATGGAATATTGTGAGAAGTATGTGGGGTTTGATGAATCGAGTATTTGTAATATTGTAATGGGGATCAAACTGGTTGATTGTGGGCGGCTAAAAATCGAGAGATGGAGTCAGATGAATGGAATTATATTTATATGGGCACTATGGAAGGAGTATCTTGTGTTATTCGACCTTGCTTTCGTATATTCTTATGTGACCACCTTCTTAGTACTGGATATTATTTAGAATATGATTCATTGCTTTGCTACTCGTGTTTCCACATCTATGGGTGAATCCCTAGTGGTGGATCGGGTGTACCGATCCTACGATTGTCCTCTTGGTAGGATAGGATGCTTGGGCAGACTTAATTATTTTAGATATGACATATTTGGTGTTGTCTTGGAGAAATTGAAGTATTCCAGTGGTTCTATATGTACCACCTTGCTTATGGGAATTTATAGAATAGCTACCATGGGTATTTACAATTGTCCGACAATTTTAGTATTCATCTAGTCGTTGAGATCATGTTCCAGCTATGTGTGGTTGAATGTGTGGATCATTGGGTCTAGTTTGTTGTTCTTAAGGGTCGTCTACAATCATAGCTACTGATCTAGCATTTTCGATAAGTATTGTTAGAGGTTTTGTATACTTGGGTGTACCGCTTGTTGGGTGGTTACTTGATCTTGTTCTTCTTTGGGTGACATAAGTTGATTCTCCCTTAATGAATACAAGATGTCTAAAGATCATATTTTTATAACTTAAGCTCGTGAAAAGATTGTGTTGTGAAAAGGAAATCTTGATAAGATCTGTGATGGTTTGTGCATTATGAGTGTTCGGTGATTGATTCAAGCTCACTTCTGGTTGTAGTCAGTATTGATTCAGAAGGTTATCTTGGTTATGTAAGAAAAGATTCATCATGATGGTTGTGTTAAGGTCCAATGGGGTTGAGTTTAGATTGAGTTCATGAGTTAATTTGTGACTTGATAATCACTCTTGATTTATAGATCTTCCAAAGTTTGATTCAAAAGTTCAGTTCTTAGTAGTTGCTCTTGATGGAATGGTCTTAAGGATGTGCTCACTTGGAAAGATAAACATTGACTCTGGAAATAATACCTCAGGCTTTTGGTAATGTCGGTTTTCCTTCTTTCTTCCTCTTTATGTTCGAGGATGAACATGGGTTTTAGTGGTGGATAATGTAATGACCCGAAAGGTCATTTTTGGAAATTACCATTTTATCCCTCCCGATAGTTGCCCCGAGCCATTCCTAATTAGTCGGTGAAGTTGGCATGAGAATTTTGAACTATCCATTTAGCTATACTAAATTAATAAGTGAGCAAATTTTAAATAACTACTTTTAATAGGTGGTTAATGGGTCTAGTCCATAATTTATTTAATACTCTTACCACCTTGCACATGTATAAGAAGAAATTAAAGTTAAATAAAGTTGATATTATTTATTAATTACATCACAAAAGGGCAAAACCCTACTACAGACACCCAAGTACGAAAACGAATCGTAAGTGCTTCAGGTAATATGCTAAACTTAACTCTAATCTCTTGGTACATGCACTAATTGTTAGGAGATTATATATAAATATATTATATCGATTGATGGCGGGGTAAGAGAAGGTAGAATTGCTGAGTTTCAATTTGTTTTCCATTAACTGCTAAGGATGCAAATTTTTCTGAAGTGGGGGGACAAAATTAGTAGGCAATTAATTAGGTAATGATAAGAACCAAGGGAGTAATCATGAGTTGGTAATGGAGAAGAAACGGTAATGGTGAAATAAGGTACTGCATGGTCCTTGTTTGAAGATTAAGTACCGTTTTAGTATAATTTGACTGGATTCAGATTGCTTTTTTATATTATCACATTATAGTTCAAGTTTTGATATATTGAGATAAGTAATTAAATATTATGTGTATTATATTATATGAATACCATTAGATTTATGGTATTTGAAGGAATTGGAACTTAACCCTAGGCATGAAAATAGGAGAAAAGTTGAAAGAGTTGACATGTCAATTGGCATCAAAAGTTAAGAACTTGATTATAGATTCGTGCTCTATGATTTTTGGTCTATGTTAGACACATAGTGATATGGATGTTGTTAGTTTTGAAATCTTATTGTGATCATTAATGTGAATAGATTGCTTTGAGTTGGAAGTTCAACGAAAGGGGAAGACTCAAGTCTCGGAGTGAATTCTTGATTGATTGAGGCAAATGAATTTCTAAACCCTTGTTAAGTGTGTAGAATCATGTATTTCCTTGTGATATGTGTTGGGGAGTAATGGGACTTCGTGATGGGTTGACTTGTCCATATTGAATAATTCTAATGATGAAAAATGGGTAATAAAAGGTCATGTGATTAATTATTGGTGTGTGAGGTGTTGAGAATGGTTTTGAAAGGCTTGTTGATTCATTGTTGATGTTGTATCACGATTGTGTTGTTGTGAATTATGCAATGTTATGAAAATGGTCATCTCCTCATTATTTGTGTGAACATGTCATTTGCATTGTTCCGAGATATGGTTGTGACAAGTGTTATGTGAATTGAGAAAGAATAAGAAATTAAAGAGGATGTACCATTTCGAAGGACATGTCACACGCCGCGACGGATACTACATATCGAGTGACGTGTCGCGCGTCGCGATGGATACTATATATCGAGGGACGTGTCGTGCTCCGCGACGGATACTATTATTGAGGGTCCTGTCGCATGTCGCGACAGATGCATGAACAAATATGTCTCCCATGGGTCCCGGACTGTGAGACAGTAGGCGTGTATCATTAGGTCAGACATGCATCATTATACTTGACATTTCATTTCATTGCATTGCACATTTTTATCATTGGTGAAATTGATCTTGTGTGTTGCTGATCTTGTGAGTGCCTTTCTGTGGAACTTGTGATTGGTGAATATTGAGTTTGTTGTTGAGGATATCTAATTATTAGAGTGCTGTTGTTGAGTTGTGTGCTATGTAAACTGTGAACTGTTAGGTTGGGCTGGTTTTATGCAGGTTGTAGTTATGGAGGTTCGGATGGGGTGTAAGGAGTACCCGTATTCTATTCCCTTAGCTTGTGTTTAGAAGTTTACTTGCTGAGTACCATGTGATTTGGTACTCACCCCTTGCTTCTACAATTTTTGTAGGTTACGAGCCTGAATTTTTGTGATACTTTCCATTCTCTTATTTTCCGAGGCTTCTTGGAGATTTGTGAGGAAGTTGGTTGTCATCTCAACAGACCTTCTTACTCCTATTTATGATCTTGTTCTATTATAGAAACAATGTCATATGAGACTTATATTTTTCTTTTGATTCAATTGTAATACTTTAGAGGCTTGTACACGTGACAACCAGGTTTTTGGGGTATTTTTAAGTTGATTATAAATTTCCGCATTTTTCTTGTAATATCTGAGTTTTAGGCTGACTTGTCTTGGTGGGATAAGACGAGTGTCATCACGTTCATTTTTGGGTCGTGACATATGTCTTATCAAAAGCTATGTTCATTCAACTCATTACGTTCAACTCCTTCAATAAGAAAGAAAAGGACTCGTCAAACTAGTTGTCTTAAACATGACATAGCATTTGTATGGCTATAAAATTTTCTCGTTGAAAGTAAAATGAGAAGTTAAAGTTAAATTGTTTCCAAATTTAGAAAGCTTCCATTCTTTTTGGATTAGACTAAAAAGAAAATGTTGCAACATAAACTGAAACAAAGGGAGTATAATATAGGACTATTTACACTCCACAACAGTCCAAAGTGGCCCATTTAAAAAATAACCCTGATATTTACTTTTTACAAAATTTAGCCAGTTTAATCACGATATAATCTGTGATATTGTGTATACAGTACACACTGACTATACAATATGTCATTCTCCTACCAGAGCACACGCAGGAAGACAAAGAAGCATGCCAGAAAAGAAGCCAATCAAAGAAAATGGATAGAAACAAACCAATGGAAGCTGAAGAGACAAGAATTCCTCTCCAAAGGTCTTTGAGTTCATGAAATCTGAATTCCACATGATGCACAGCCCCAGCAAAAGCAATCAAAGCTACAACATATAATGCATGAAGGCCCATAACAAGGATGATCCACAGAGTCCCCATGTGGCACCGGACATTTAGAGGCTTTTTTATTTGAATAACTACATCAGACAAACTCTGTATTAATATCAAAAATCCTTTCTTACATAAACAACTTTAGCAAAAAAAGCTTATAATATTAATAGCAGGGATGTTACTACAAATGAAAGTAACACAGAAAATTCACGTGCTAAAGAGACAATATGAAAAGAGCATAATACACTAATCAAATAACTGTTGAAAATCAAACTTTTTGCAATTTTCCATCAATTTTAAATGCCGATTATCAACATCAATTTGACTGAGCTAAAATCAACAAGTTCTCACTTGGTAATAAAAGTAAAAAATATTTGGTCATACACTTGCACAAAGTTTTGGCACAACTCAACTGAAAGATAAACTAACCAATTACTAAAACACAATTAAAATGCATAAAGTAGTACAACTGCAAAAGTGTAGGCAAAAGATAAGTCATACTTCCACAACAACAAGAATGTACCCATTGAAAGCAACTACTACGTAAACAGTAACAACCAAGGGTAGAGTGTACGCAGGCCCACTCTCGGTTCCAACAAATCAAAGCAGTAATTAGCTAATAACAAAGCAGTGCTTAGCAGATATGCAAGGAATCATAACAGCAGCAGCAAGGTGCGGTCACCTAAACACAGTAAACCACAGATGAAATCAGATACTAAAAGCTAAAGACTACATGCTTATGCTAATACTACGACCCGCATAGAGCTCTATACTCCCACCCATCCAAAGACATGAATAGGTTAGTAATAAGACAACTCTCAACTACCTACAAATCTTTTGAGAAAATTACCTACAAATCTTCTACCCTTATTCGCGACATTCATACCTTTCTATCTAAGGTCATGTCCTCGATACGCTGAAGATGTGTCATATCCTGGCTAATCACCTATCCCCAATACTTCTTCACTACCTTTGCCTCTCCTCAACCCCTATATCCAACCTCTCACACCTCCTTATTGTGGCATCCGCACCTCTCCTCTTCACGTGTCCAAAACATCTCTGCCTCCCTTCCCTCATCCTGTCCACCACGGAGACCACTCCCACTTCATCTCGAATATCCTCATTCCTAATCCTATCGCTCCTATATGCCCGCACATCCATCTCAACATCCACATTTTCGCCACTTGCAGAGTTCTTGACTGGCCAACACTCCGCCCCATGCAACAAAGTTGGTCTCACCACCACTCTATAAAACTTACGTTTAAGTTTTAGTGATACCTTCTAATCACACAAGACACCGGATGCAAGCCTCCACTCCATCCATGCCGCACCAATATGGTGTGACATTATCATTGATCTCCCCATTTCCTTGTAGCAAAGACCCTAGATACTTACATCTATCTCTCTTAGGGATAACTTGAGTATCAAGTCTCACTTCCACGTCTGGCTCCTACGTCACATCACATAATTTACACTCCAAATACTCTGACTTGGTCCTACTCAACTTGACCATTTAGACTGTAGAATTTGTCTCAACACCTCCAACCTATCGTTAACTCCGCCGCGAGTCTCCTCAATCAAAATAATGTCATCTACAAATAACAAACACCAAGGAACCTCACCCTGAATATGCCGCATCAACTTATCCATCACCAAGGCATATAGAAACAGGCTCAACACAAATCCTTGGTGCAACCCCATCTTGACTGGGAAGTGCTCTGAGTCTCCTCCCATTGTTTAGGGGTGGCAGAATGGGTAATTTATATGGTACCCATTCAAATTACCCATCTTAAATAGGTTGGGTACCCAACTAATTTAAAATGAGTAAAAAATGAGTCAAACTCATATTACCCATTTAAAAGCGAGTAGTTAAATGGGTAAAAAAGGCTCATTCATAAAAATAAGTAACATTATTAATATTTTTTTTGAACTGTAGGTGGTCGGGGTAGGGGGGATAAGGAAAAAAATATAAAATTTTCTAAAAAATAAATTAATTTTTTGGAAATGGAAGAAGGGGGGAGGGGTAGTGGTGGGGAGGGTAGGGGTAGGGGTGATAAAGAAATTTATTTTAAAGAAATCAATTTTAAAAGTTTTAATATTTTGTGGAGTGGGTGGGGGTGGGGGGTGAAGAATCTTTTGAAACTTTTAACATGATCCCTATTATATTATGGGTATCCATATTTACACATTATTCATTGGGTAACTCGTTTTCACCCATTTAAAATATAAGTCAAGTCGATTATTTTATCCATTTTTGTTTAACTCATTTTCGATTGACTCATGTTCGACTAGACCCGTTAGTTTGCCACTCCTACCATTGTTCTAACAAGAGTCTCGGCTCCATCATACATGTCCTTTATTGCTCTAATGTAAGCCATTAGAATACCTTTAGACTCTAAACATCACTAAAGGACCTCTCTCGGGATTGTCACATGCCATTTCAAGGTCAATGAACACCATATGCAAATCCCTTTTCCTCTCCCTATATTTCTCCATCCGTCGTCTCACAAGATGAATGGTTGCAGTAGTTGAACGCCCTGACATGAATCCAAACTGGTTCTCAAAAATGGAGTTCCTTACCCTTACCTACACCCTCTCCCAAACTTTCAAGGTGTGACTCAGCAACTTAATACCCCTGTAATTGTCGAAGTTCTGGATATTACCCTTGTTCATGTACAACGGAATCATTGTACTCCACCTCCATTGGTCGGGCATTTTAGACGTCTTAAAAATGACATTAAACAACCTAGTCAACCACTCCAAACCCACCCTGTCTGTGCTCTTTCGAAACTCTACTGGAATTTCATCTGGTCCAGTCACTCTACCCTGACTCATCTTACGCATAGCACCGTTAACCTTCTCAACCTTAAAATACCTACAGAAATAAAAATCCCGCTCTCTCCGAGTTCTCTCAAACACCCCACACGATGTCTGTGACTCTTTCTTGGTTCAAGAGTTTATGAAAGTATGCTTGCCATCTTTGTCTAATGTGTGCCTCTTCCATTAGTACTTTACCGTCCTCATCTTTGATACACTTCACTTGATCCAAGTCCCTAGGCTTCCTCTCTCTCGCCTTAGAGAGCATGTACAACTTCTTATCCTCTTCTTTGTCCCCTAGATCAACATACAAGCGTTTGAAATCTGTCGTTTTTGCCATCATGACTGCTACTTCATGTCCTTTCTCATCACCTTATACCTTATCGTGTTTGTCCGCCTATCCACCACATTTTTTCTAAACGCTAACTTAGCATAGCAGCTTTTTTTGCTTCCATTTTACCTTGTACGTCTCCATTTCACCACCAATTCCCTTGATGGCCACAAAATAGTCCCTTAAAAACCCTAACACCTCTCTGACTGCTTTTCTAATGCAACTAGCTATCTTATCCCACATGTTATTTGCACCTATCACCCTTTCGATGGAGTAAGTAATCAATCTGAGTTCTGGCCACCGCACTACAAAAGGTAACCAAGTGGTCCTCCTGTATTGGAAAGCATGAATTTGTTATCACCAACTCATAAACTTTAGCAAAATCAAGAAGCGACACTCCTCCATTCCTAAGCCCAAAACCAAATCCTCCATCCACGCTATCAAAACCACTAGTTATTGACCCGATGTGACCATTGAAATCTCTGCCAATGAATAGCGTTTCGGAATGTGGTATTCCCCTCACTACCTTGTCCAAATCCTCCCAGAAGTGCTTCTTGATCTTCTCCTACAAGCCCACTTGTGGTGCGTAAGCACTAATAATGTTCAAAGTAAGCCCTCCGATGACTAGCTTGACCGTTAATACCCTGTCATTCACTCCTAACCTCCACTACCTGCTCCCTAAGTTCCTCATCTACTAAAATGCCATACTTCCACATGACTTTATTATCTTTAAATATATATATATATATATATATATATATATATATATATATATTAGTATTTCAATAAAAGAAACTTAAAAGAAGACTTCTTTATAAAGTTCAACTTGAAGAATCTTACCTGCAGCAAGAGCTACCCATGGCAAGAGAATCAGTAGAAGAAAAATATAGGATCTAATTGGTGGCAGACGTCTCCTGGAGCACCATACAAAACGAAGAAATATAAGACTATCGGAAAAGAGTTTTTCCACGTAACATGAATCAACAATAGCACTAAGACATAATCTTTTAAAGCTATTTCTCAAATTTTTCAAACAACAAAAAAGTAAACTAGAGAGAGAGACAAGGAGGCAAAGGAAAAAAAAAGTATAGATAAGACATAGTGGATGAGTTCTGTTACTTTTTATGTCAGTTGTCACATATCTTTAGGAGGGCCATCCCAACATAAAGATATGATATCACTTTATCTCAGGGGTTGTGTAATATTTTTGAGCAACCTTTAATATCTGCAGGTAATCAATCCTCTTTTCATTTCTGTGAAGCAGGAATTACGTTTGTGATAGTCCATTATCCTATTTTCCTAAGTAGACATGCAGTTATTTCTATTTGTTTATTTTCTTCCAGGGAAAAGAGTTGGATTGAGGAGGCTGCACCATTTAACTCAATTGAATATTGATGAGGTCAATTGATACATAATCATATCATCAATTACAAAGAATAACAGTTGTCAATAATTTCTTTAAAAAGTCAAACTTACTTCACAAATATATAATATAGTTGGAATATCTGTGTAATACGGCAGCTCAACAGCAAACCAAATCCGAGTGGACCTTCAATCCAGACTGGAAAGCAAGGAGGTTAGATGTATTGCAGAATAACCAATCAAGCACCAGATTAAGGCAAGAAATTTGAAAACCAAATCATATTCGGTCATGGATTGAAGAGTAAATTACCAGCCCAAAGATAGCATGACCTCCACCAATGTCTCTTTCTGAACTTTAGAAAATTGAGGGCCATCTGCAGAAGCCATATAAATATCAGAGGCGGATCTAGGATTAAACTTGATGGGTTGAATCTTTATGTTTTTATCACCGATGCACTTAAAATTCTGGGTTAAAAATGTAGTGTTATTGAAACTGGTGACTCTTTACTTATATATATACACACACACACACACATCTAAACTCCGTATTAAAATTATTGGATTCGGTTGAACCCATCGCTTGTTAACTACATCCCTCCCTAATGAATATTATATGGAAATTAAAGTATAGTCCCATTAGTGTTTTGGAATGTTAAATCGGATTCTGAAGCATTAATACCATGTAAAGGAAATGAAAAGTAGATACCACTATGGACAACAACAGATTTAAGCTTGCAATAACTTGAATTGCCACTAGCCAAAAGCTACTGCCTTTGGACCTAGGAATCTTGTGAATCATGTAAGGTAATGTCGCTTTCAGGAGAAGTCTGCAGAGGAAACTGAAGTGGTTAATGCCAACATCTTAGGTAACTTAAATGGAAACAAAATCTAAAGCATTGAATGGATATACCAAATAATGAAACTTTAAACAATAATGGAGAAAACTAATCATCAAAAGCTCCAGCACAAGAAAAATTAAAGTGGCTTTACTTCATAAAATAAAAGACAAGGCGACAAACATTCTGTGAGCATCACATTATTGTGGCAAACGTGTTTTTTATTAAATGTCAACTTAAAATTAACAGTAGAACACAATCACACATCTTGACATGCAAAAAATCACTAAAACACAAGGGGGGAAATTGAAGGAATGAACTTAATCCAGGTAAGACACTCCAAATCTACCCACCTCCTCTTCTCTCACCCTTAACAGCGTAGAAAAAGATGGAGCAGATTCCTATTTATTTTTTCTCACCCCCTTGCTTACATCATACTCTCTATTGTCTCCATTTCCCTGGATATGCAGACAGTCTTTGAACCTCTGCTACTCCACAATAAAGTAAGGGGAGAAGAGAAGAAAATTAAGGTAACACCATCCTTTAAAATGGGGGGAAGTTAAGATAAAAATGTTCGGGGTGTCAATGGGGAGGGAGAGGGGATGATTTCACCAGCCACAGCTAACCTCACGCACCCTGTTTCATAATGTTGTATTCTACTTTTTGTCCATATTACTTTCTTTCATAGTTTTGTTGTTTACTTATTTTGCATTACTATGTAAACTATCTTTTGGTATATCACCATTAAATACTATCATTTTTCCATTAGTTGTTTTTAAGTGGGAAGAGCAAAATCTCAATCTAGAACAGAAACTAGTATTACAACGTATGAACAAAAAATTGGGGACGTTATGATGAATTAAATCGGGAAAATCCAAAAACACTAAGTTGATAAATTCTAAGCCCCATCTTGTGCTGCAGCAGCTGTTAAGATTTCCCCTATCCACGTCCAGGGGCGTATCTAAAGGGGCGGGACGGGGTTCATCCAAACCCCCTTCGTCGGAAAAATACACTATATATGTAAGATTATATTAGTTTTTTATGAGTATGTATGCTAACATGAACCCCCTCAACACACCTGGAAAGCTTAGCATAGTGGTCAACTAAGTTGCTCGGACTCTTCACTTTTGGTGCCGCACCCGTGTTGACACGACATGGGTGTGGGATCCATGTCCGATTTGGCCAACCAATTTTGGGTACTTTGACCAAAATCGATGGGGAAAGTCTAGACAATTTTAGTGATTTTTGTAACCAATACAAAAGCTAAGGTGAAATTGAAGAAAATGGAATACCTTTTATATAGAAATTTCGATGTCACTCATTTCCTTTAATCTCCTTCCACGATTCTCCTCAAGTTCTCCACATAATAACTTATAATTTAGGTTTTATAACTCTATTTTTAGATATTTTAATTATTTTAGGCAAATCCCCGCACCTGTATCCATACATGGATCCATAATTCCATATCCCCGAATCTTAAAAATTAGATCATGAAGGATCCAACCTCTAGATCCGCACCCCTATCGGACACCCGCACCCGAGTCCGAGCAACTTAGGTGGTCAAGGGGGTTCAGGTTTTCCCCAAGGTTGTGAATCGGTCGGGGGTTCGATTCTGGTTTTTTCTGCACTTGGTTTCCATTTTTTTTAGCTTGGTACATTCCCAGGACACTAAACTCTCTTTGACAGCTTTGGCAAGTTCTACTGGAGTTTTAGGCAGATTTAGGGAACGGGAGAGCATTCACCCGAACATCTTTGGTAAAATATTACAATGTATATATAAGGTAATTTTTTTACTTTTTATGAACATATATAGACTTTAAATCCCCCAAACAAAGACTAGAGGCTGGCCCGGTAATTTAGGGACTTGAACTTCAAGTTCAAATTTCAAGCACTAAATTTATATTTTCCAAACCCCCTTAATGAAAATTCTAGATCCGCCACTACGCACGTCCTGGTTAGACTTCCCCTTCCTTTCTACATTGGCATATTAAAGTGGGAAGAAGACAGGTGAAAGCAAGACAAATAAAAGCAAAGCAAGCTCTAGAGGCGTACAATCTTCCAACCCTAATTCATTGACCTAGTTAGAAGTAAATAAATTTTGTGAACACAAAAAAGCCTTATATGTCAACCTTCTTCACCCCTTTATCAAACTGATTAATCAAAAAGGAGGGTAATCTTGCTTCATATTCCAAAGTTTGATCTTTTCCATCTTTTATCACCCATATTGACAAACAAAAGAAATCGTTCCCAACAAAATCCAATTTTCCTTGAATTCCGCGGAATTTTCACAATATCAAAGGAAAAAAAATAGTGTCTTTCAATTTGTCCAAGATTGCATACCTATCAATCAGAAACAGCAAGGAAAACACAAACCACAAGTATTTGACTTCACAATTTCCACAACCAGCAAAAAAACCAATTGAACAAAAAAAAAAACAAAGAATTTTTCAGAGAACTTACAAGATCATGGACAGTAGAGCAGCTGAAAGGGCTACATAGTCACTTGGGCACCCTCCTTTACTAGAACAAGCTGCCATCTTTACTCTCCCTACAGTTTAGTTGCTGCCTCTGTTATGCCCATCAACTGTGTTTGTAGAAATGTCTACGAGAAGAAAGAGGTCGATATGTGTTTTAGTCAGCAGAAATCAACCATTTTTAGTAAAATACATTGGAAATGTTGGCATGTTAAAGAATTCGTTTAATTGTCCTAAGACACTATTTTGGACCTTACACGCAACGATATCGTAAATCAATTATATCATATAAAGTTTTTACATGCTTTAAATTGACAAGAAATTTTGAAAATTTAATAAAGACTTTTAAATAAGAGAAACTATATAATTAGACATATATACTATTATATTATTTATACTTTCAAAATATAATGTATCTTACTACTAATTAAGAGTTTCTCTATCATATATTGAGGAAGATACACTTAAATATATGTATTTTTGCTACTGTATTTACTGAAATAGGGAGAAAGGCAAACGAGAAGGAGAGGGAGGCGAGCGAGATTTGTTATGTATTCCAAATACATGCAAATCACACTAGATATATGTATTTATATGTATATGGTGTGATTCACATATACAGTGGCAAGCGAGATGAAAGAGATGCGAGCGAGATTTGTTATGTATCTCAAACATATGTGAATCCACGTGGATACAATGTATATAGAACAAATCACAGCTAATTTTTACTCATGTATCCCAAAATACATGTATTTGGACTGGGCGCACTAAAATTTGATAAGATACGTAATATTGCAAACTAAAGTGTATCTAAGTAATTAACTCTTAAACTAGTGGAATTTATGTAAGGTTCCCAATTAAAAAATATGTTAAATCTACTAAAATATTTGTTAATCTTGTGGAGTTAAACATGTCATGTGTAAAGTTGAAATAAAAGAGTTCGTAAGAAAACAATGAGACATTCTTTTAAAAATGACTAAAAAGAAAAAAAAAACAAATTAAAAAGGAGAAAATAACTTGGGAAACTTACATAAATATACTATATTAGGAAAATATTTACCATTTATAGCAATAACATTTTTTTTCACTTGATCACTTTTAATACATTTATATTCAGTTTTAATACATATTACGAAGAACAATTTATTATTCACATATAATACAACTTTTATTGATTGATAATACATTTGTCACACACTTTAATACACTTATAATTCAATGTGCCAATTTCTTACCAAACAAGCATAATATATTTTTAAAAACAATTATAATACATATATATTGCATACATAATTCACTTTTAATACATATTGCAGTTTTAACATAGCATTGTTATATATTGCTATAAATGGTAATAAATAAAAAGTATCGCTAAAATCAGTAATTATTTATTAAAATGTACTAATCCAAGTAATTTTTCCAAATAACTTCTTTCTTTTCCATCATCAACTTAATTGATCTGTAATATCATGCACTTTTTTATAATAAGTTCGATATGATAATCCGTAAAATAAAATAATGATCAAATATATCTATTTCATTATCACTAATAACATAAATACTGTTAGCAAGTCCTTGTTTTCTATTAATTAATGCTGAAATAGTTTTTTTTTTAAAAATAAAATAAAGACAACATTGACAACTGATTTCTTGAATATATATAATGTAAAACCAACATATAAAGTCATGTTACATACTGATTTCTTTTAAACTGCATTTTGAAAACCCAATGCACTTCACACTATCTTATTTATATTCCTTCTGGAAGTTTCTTTTAAACTGCATTTTGAAAACCCAATGCACTTCACACTATCTTATTTATATTCCTTCTAGAAGTTTCATTTGTTTTAATACTAGAAGGATGACGCCCGTGCGAAGCACGGGCCCAACGTGCCCAACATGTTTTTAAAATGAGTAAATTACAATTAAGAATTCTCTGTATAATATTGGTATAATATTGTTACAATACGTGCAAAAATAAAATAATGTTAACTAAAATTCAATTGAAATTGAGATTACTGTCAATCCTCCTATTTTTGCAAAATGGAAATTTAGGCAAGTATTTTCTAAACATATGTATAAAAATACCAAAGGTTGCACCTGTCAGTACCGACCAGTTCAACTCTTTGTACATATTTGATTAACAATTGGCAAGCTTCACAATTTGTTTTTTTTATGAACATCAACCCCAACTTTTTGTAGTTCTATTCCACCTTAAAGTTATAAGCACTCAACTGATAATATTTTAATGGCGGCTACACATTCAAAATATGGAAGTTGGGTAGTTCTAAAACAAAAAGTTCATTTCTTACTTTGGGCCACCCAGAGTTCACAATCAAATCAGACCTTAAGTTTGAATAACATAATATTACCTTGATGTTGTATAAACTACAAAGAAAATCCTTTTATTACATTCAACATATAATACAACTTAGTCTTCAAGAGCTCATGATCTACCTATCCTTGTGCTTCTTAATCTGGGGAAGTAGAAAGAGCACATACTAAAATGTCGGCTTCTCTTCGTCTCACCTACATCTCATATATAAAATTGTTTCTCGTAAAATACAAAATAAATTATTGTTTTACTTCTATTGAGGGACATGGAAAGAGTAAAAATATTCAAAAAAATGAATGTGAGAATAAATTAGCTAAAAATGTTTGCGAAAGATAATCACAGACATTTTAGAGCTCAGACTTGGACCAAGCAAAACCTTCATTTTTTCATCTATTTCATTGCCAAACCTTCAAATGCAATAAGCAAAACACAAGGAACCCATTAACGACCATGACACAAAATTCTGATGAAAGAATATTATGCTACAAATAAAAGAGAAAACATGAAGTCTATATTACTCTATAAGAAGCATATGACAGCACTCTTAACACAATAATATTATATTGCATACTCAAATTACTACTCCTATTTCACATATGATATAAAAAAGTTTAGGAGTTGGTAGCTACTCTTGAGCAACAAACTCAAGATTAAAGAAAAGAGTTCGTTTCTGCATTAAATTAATAGTCTTGAAGGATTCTTCCATTACCCGGACATTTTATTACTCTCATTTTTCAAAAAAATTCTAGCGTCAACATTATTACTTATTTGCTAGATTTCTTATGTTCATTTTTTTTTGGATTGATCAGATGAAAAATATTTTTAACATTATCAATTGTATCTAACTAATATGAATACATGAAACAAAAACTTTGAGAAAGCATAAGATTACATGACAAACTTCTAGAACTCAATCTAGTAACATAATTTTCAATATTAAAGTTTCAGCTTCTATCCAAGAACTGCTAAAAATAAATGCAACACCAACATCACGGTCCATTGCCAAAAAGTTCTAAAGGTTCTTAAGAAAATGTAGAATGGTACCTTAAACGACTTGGAAATTGGAGAGCCTGAAATCAACCTTTTCGCATGATTCAACCTGCTTGTTATTCTGACTTTGTAATTTAAACAATTTTTCTTTGAATACCACCTCAACTTACTATATTAGTGGCTGAATTTTTTCGAAAATGCAGTTCAAACAACAAAAAGATCAATACTGAAAGCTTACCCTAAATTTTCAGCATTACGTTATCACTTCTAATTTCATGGCAGCATCAAAGAATTCGGCAACTCAAATTCTTTCTCAATATTTTTTGGGGAAAATACCATATGAAAAAAAGATATTATAAGGGAAAATCTCTATTCCCCCAAGGTCACCGTTCAACTTCATTAGCACCTTGAATCATCTGCCAAAACAATCAACTCTTGTAACTAATCTCTCTTCATAACACACAAGTCTTACCTTCACTGGAAAATTTCGTCAAACATGCGACCGCATCAAGCCATTAATTATCTGCAAAAAGTATCATATATTGATAAGAAAATACTACTAATATTTTTAGTATTTTAGAGCTAGAAACTGCAAAATATTGAAAATAAAATTATGCATGTATTTCGAGAGGCATCTATCAGAACTCAAAAGAATCTAAGAAAAATTGTGGAAGAGCTAAAATAAGAAAAATCAGTAGAATAATAGGAAGCATAAACACAATAATGGGCAAAAAAGAGTAAATATTCATAAGGGAAGAGGGCCAATACCACAGAAGAATACTTACCAGGTAAACAATTGAAAGAACTTGAGAAGTTGGAGTGAGACTCTGAAATAAAGTTTAACTCCGTTGAAGGTTTAAAATGGCTGTCAATTTGCCATGAAAGTTGTCAGGCAGAGAAGAAAGAGTAGAAGCAGAGGTGAGAGAGTGAATAAAGTGAATTTACTATTTTAACCCTACTCGTACAACTCAAGTTCTGTTTGAAGTACACTTTACATTGCTTCTTGTACCTCATTTTGGTTCCCAACATGAGGATAAGTTTCCAAATAATTGCTGAATTATCTTTTCAAACTTCTTCCATGGGTGACCAAGTATGTATATAGTGGAATTAAAATCATTGTACATTTGTCAAAATTGCCAACATTATGAAAAATAACTCAATACAATGAAAAACAATCAAGGATTCCAACTTATGAATAGAAATCAGAGACTTTACCATGTTTTGAATTACACCATCTTCCAATTTCATTACATCAATATCATCGTCTAATATCTCAAATTAGTTGAACAATGAACATCCCACCCTTTTTTTTAGCCCCCAAATTTCAAAGCCAGAATGGAAAGCACAATAAAACGTAAGAGTTTAATAAATAATATACATTGTCAACGTAACGTAAATAATTTTTACATGTGATGGTAGGTAGCACATTTTATCAAGAAGGTTAATGTAAATCTGCTAACCTGATAGTGCAAAAAAACATTTACATTGATCATGTATAAAACTCAAATGTAAAGGAACATCATTTGCAATAAATGCATTATTTTATTCTGTGAGCATTCATAAACCAATACAACTGATGATGACCGCATACAGACAACTTAACTATCATTCCGCACATTAATTAGGTCCAACATCAAATGTTGTTATCAAATCTAGAGAAAACCCTTCAATTATTCTAAATTATTTGATATTATGAGAAACATTCAAGTACCCTCTTGTATTCTTATTCCAAGAAGCAAGAAAATGACTCCGGTCCTTCCAGTTTAGCTGTGATAAAATGGGGAAAACAAGATTTTTCATAATGAGGCACGTAATGTTGCTTCTATATAGAATTAGAGGGAGTTGAGGATTAATTCATTTTATGAATAACTTAGACTCTACCTGGAATTGAAAGGTTCAAACTCCACAAATAACAATCATATATTTTTTTCTTTTCTCCTTCACCTAAGAAAACGAAAGAAAGACATTTTTTTATTTTTTGTCTAGGTATTTATGTATCACATATCTCTTTTCTACCTCTCTCCCTTCAACGGTACAAAAAAAGTTCACTAAGAAGCAAGGAAGGGAAAAATAATTATTAGTTGACAGCTTGACCAACCTTTAGTGCTAAATCAAAGTTCCATCTCGATGTAGGCATATTATCAAACACCCTTGGTGCACTAAGGAAACTTGAGTATTTATTCGTGAAGATGCATGAATAAATCAGAAAATAATATTGACATTCATATATTATTTATAGAGAAAATACAATAGAGAACAATAATGTAAAAGAATAAATTCCAAAATTTGATTCAGATGATGAATGCTTGTCGAAATTTGAGCAAGAGTATCTCCATCTTCATCAACAACTTGTTTGGATGGTTGTTAAATATTATTTTGTTTATAGTCATTTTCATCCAATTTTCCTTTCCACAAATGGATCAGGGAAATAAAAATGGTCACATCTGTAAACTTCATGTCTTTATATTGTCTAAAAAAATCACTAATTGCACAAGAAAAAAATTGAAGCAAAATAAAATAAAATTACGGAAGGAAAAAGCGAGAAAAACTTACCACAAAATACAATTAAGAAACTTGAATTTGAAAGAGTCAATGAAGAAGAAAGTGAACTTCAAAGATCCATCTTGAAGGCTGAAGCTTTGAAGCAATGAACCTAATGTTGGCTGGTGAGTGTTTTGAGCATTGGTGAGATGATAGTGCAAATACGCGTGTCAACAGGAAAATAACAAAAAAAATGATGTCCAATAAAATAAAGCCAAGTTTGTAGTACACTTCACATAGCTTATTGTACAACATGTTATTACCATGTTCGTTTATATATTTTCAGAATTTAGTTAATTTTAAGGTATTTGGTGTAGTCATATAGTGGTGAAGATATGAAGGATAGATCTAAATTATTTTAAAAAAAAAAACATAAAGCTAAAATTGTATTGTTTATATCCTAAAATGCTAATATATTGCATCAGGGTGCATGTAGATGACATAACTGATAACGTAAAGTCAGATTTAGGTTAACATCAAGTAAATTAAATTTCAAACTATCAAATATGAAGAGTACCTTTAAAATTGGCATACTTGCTGAAGATGCAACAAAACTAATACACATTTGTAGGTACATTATTGACAAAGTATGTCTAACAAAGTACTTTACTTTTCACGCCTTTATCAATGTATAGGCATTTCACATATTTAAATAAAATAACATCTAATACACAAATTTCACAAGATTGTTAAAATTCTTTAGTTAACCATCTTCACATTTCCTCGGAACATACTTATTGTAAATCAATCAGTAATAAGAAAAAGAAGTAGACAAAAGATAGAGTAGAAGAGAAAATATCAATAAACCATGAAACTCTATCATAGATCTCCAACAAATACTTAACAATTCTAAAGAGTAAAAAACAAAGAGAAGAAACTCAGGTTGTTAACAAAAATTCCACAAGTAATGGATGATCCTATGAGTATTAAACCAAGAAATATTCACTCTGATTTGCCTTGTCGGAAGTTCTTGGATATAGGCCTTTTATGGACGTTTTGTTCTTCTTCTTTGATTCTCCAAATATCTGTTATATATGGACATTCAAAGTAACAAATATATTGTAACTGTTGATCAGATAAGGGTGAACTCATCGTAAATTTGAAGTCTCACCCTATACATTCAGTTGAAGAGTATTATTGTCCACTATATCAAAGATAGATCTTCACTTTTATTTACCACTTTTAGCATAATTCTATTTTATCCTCAACCTAAGCATATTCCCTAAATAATTCTCCAAAATCTAAGAACTTTCTTTCACCAAAATATGATTACTCGTAGACTTTGAAATTACACAAATTGCAAGTACTACTAAACAATGCAAAAACAAAGTCACACACAAAGTAAAGTTTATACTCCCCCACAGTTCACTTTCTATGATCTAGTTACTACTTGGAGAGTTAAAATGCATTTTTTGAACATGACTTTGTTAAATACATTAAAAATATTTTGAGTTGTTAACTAAGATAACTTATAGTAGTACTTTTTATTTAGTTTTTAAATATGTACATTATTCGTATTATGAATCAAGTCACATACAATGAAATGTAGAGAGTAGTTCTTTGGAGATCGAAAAAGATAAAATTGCCCACCTGAAATATAAAAAGGAAGAATATCATCCAGAGCTTCTATTTCTTGTATGGCTCGATCATTTGCTGAAACAATACTTGGCTGAGTCTTGTCTCCTTTCACTTTATCGTACTAAGAAGTAAATTCCCCTTGCAAAGACAGAAACGAAAAATGAGTAGTCTTTATAAGAATTCAACTATTGTTCGCAATTTATTCTACATCTTAAGTACCTCATGACATGTTACTCATGCGAAGCAATAGATTTATACTTCATTCCAATCTTTACCAGGTATCTCACAAGACTATTGAATTTAGGATATGAATATTTCTAGTAAAAGATTTTTTCACCAGTATCAATAGTTGAGAAAATTCATAGTGAAAAATAACTCATGTCCATGACATTTCACACCATATTATATGGAAGCAACGGATTCTCTTTACCTGGCTTCTTTGGACAGTCGGAGAAAATCAACGACGACAACAAAAACCAATAATTTCTCAATACTGATCTTCCAATTTGTGAATCCTCAAAGGAATCATCTAGATTGGCTCCCTGCAAGAGCAAAACACATGCAAATGAGTGACTACTAAAAGAAAGTGCACAAATATCGCTTAAAACTAAATATCAACGTTTGCTAAAGATTTGGAACATCATTTCAATTTTTTACCAACTTATCTGAGTAATTAGTCTTCTAAAAACCTTCAGCCAAGTTCAATTCAATGGCTACTAAATCTTTAGGATCTAAGTTATTTGAGACTACTGCAATATAGATTTAATAACATACTACCTCCGTCCACTTTTAGTTGTTATGGCTACTAAGACTGCAGAGCCTAGTGAATCACTATAAGAGCCTTTGTATTGAACTGCAAACCTAAACACTTTAACTGCATTTCCCAATAGCTTTTTCGAATAAACTGGATCAACAAACCGGAAAACTAATGAGGCAGCAACCATTTCTCCAGCAACATCAGAACCAGGATTGCTGGGAGACACATAATAGACGCTACGGACAGTGTCCATATCTTCATGCCTTTCCCAACACTTGTGATGAGCATTTGCACATTTTAGAAAGTAAAACCTATAAATTATCAATATAAGAACTATTTTTTCATTAATGATACATACAATATGACCTGACTAGATTCGAAGAGGGTGCCAAAATTAAAATGCAATATAGTTATATTCTTCATTATCTGGAATAACGCACAAAATAATTTCTCAGGGGAAAAAAAGATTATGAAGACTTAACAGAGGGCTAAATGACAAACTCTGAACTTCATATCTAATTTCGTCTCAACCTCAATAAATAAATCTCATGTATCATTGACAACAAATTTATCGTGTGGTGCATCACACAATTTGGTTTCAAGTACTGAGGTCATTAGGGAAAAAGGTTAGTTATCAATAGTATTATAGAGAATAATCAATTTGTTCAATAATTTAATATAGACTCTACAGAGAAGAACTAATCGATAGTATTATAGAGAATATTCAATCTGTTAAATAATATAATCTAATAAAGTCTCTACAGAAAAGAACTAAGCTGAATGATGATATTGTTGGATATAATTTGAACAACTAATGAATTAATCTAACCTTGATTCAGCCGTCGAAAATCAGCTCCAGTGTCTCGTGTCTTAACTACCAGTTATCGACTTTGCTTTTGAAGAGATTGGCATGCAAATTCTTGTATTTACTTCTCAAATCATACTTTCTGCTATTTCTTCCATGTAATAAAACTATAAAAGTACATATTAGTAAAATAAAAAATAGTCTAAATGGATGTAAAATTTATAAGACATAAGCACAAGGAACCTCAACTGCGTCGAAAAGCTCAATATATTCCCATTTTTTTTTTTATATTTTAAAACCCCTAACTTCCAACATCAAATAGTTTAGGGGATGTTTCTACTATAAAACTAAAATGAAGGGGAAAACGAGTTGTAAAGTTGTGAAATCATTAGATAATTATATGTTATTTATGTAATAAGTTTTCTTTCATCTCCAACTTGATTTAAACATGAGATATCCGCACCTTAGCCTAAATGATAATTTATTCAATTTTTGTTCATTTTATTTTCAACTGTAATTTATTATATTTACGATTTTTTACACCAACAGAAACTACACTTAAAAATTATCCCAAAATTAGCTTTCTTTCTCGAGAGAAATACATTATAAAGGTATAAAATTATAAATAGTGACATTAGCAGATTTTCACTATGGTAAATCACAATGTTCAGACATTAAATTTAAATATGCTTTAGAATTTGTAAGTTCTTTTTGAGAAGAGAATATCTTCTAGTGAATTAGCTTTATAAGCATAAAACAAAAATACTCCTACTTAACTCTTTTCCATAAAGGAGAACCATAACATTCATTAGGTCAATATAAACCAGCAAGTTTTTACAATTAAAACATAGCCACATATAATCAACTTACCAAGAAATTTAAGAAGCATCAGTAGCAGAGACAATTTCACAAGTTTGGCCACGCCTGACAATAATAATTTATAGAGTTTGCGTTGAATCTATTGATTGAAAAATGA
>JAJOOO010006373.1:0-16917 GCA_029582685.1 Solanum piurae
AGATCCAAGAATTTCCAAGGATTAGATGTTCTAAGGCCTTGAAAAGATCCAAGTAACAACGTATAGATTTATGGAAGAAATCTAACGCCTTTACTTGAGAAAACGAATCAAAACGATAGATTCGAATCTTGACCGCTTTTATGAGTAACTAAAGACAATAATTAGTATGTAGAAACTAATCACTTTCTAAAGAATACCAAAAAGAAACAAAAGATATCACAAGAAGAAATTACTTTATACCTTAAACTATGAAACTAGTAAAGGTTTAAAGATAAATTCTCAAAGAACAAGTCACAAATTGGAGTTAAAACTCCATCAAAAAATCTCCTGTTTCTTTCATTCCAAATAACCCAAAAAATACAAGCTGGGGTCATGATCCAGATTTTCCTGATGGATTTTCTAACTTCCATAGAGCTCCAACTAGTGTAGGCATCTCTGATATTCCAACTTCTTTTACAACTGTTGAATGTTTCATGGAGCTCAATTTTGCAAAAATTCAACAAAGTCTACCAGTGTTTCCTCATCATACATATCAACAAGATTGCACCAAGTAGCTAGATTACATAGACTTGCCGTTCTCTTCTCATCCATCCCTATTAGTTGCTGATACAAAACATACTAAGCCTTTCCCCTTTTTTCTTTCTTGGCCTACCCTAACTTTCGGATCAACAACATATTGGTATCTAAAAGCCCAATCCAAATCACCTGAACACTAGATACCACGAAAAACGCATAGGTAGCAGAAGACCTTTAACAACTTTCCAGATGCATACATCTATGTGTGTGTTTGTTCATCAGAATTTTGGCAAAACCATAAATGGATGTGGTACATTCACAACAGAAACTAAAACAAGAGGACTTGAACAATTAAATATTTTTTACACAATTTAGGAGGTGTTGTTGAGTATTGCATCTGTTGTTGTTGGTTAGCAAGAAAAATAGTTGTTCAGTGTTTTTCTTTTTTGAAAATGGCAATGCACTCCACAGCATTAAGGATATGCTGGAGACCTCCAAAAAGTGGTGGATTATTCAACAAAGACTAATCAATTACAATGATCCTAGCAGATCTACTAACTGTTCAGCCTCCTCTACTTTTTCTTACACCAACAATAAAAGGTTATACTACAATTCCATTTGATCTTATGAATAGGACTATCACTATCTTCAAAACATCTATTGTATCTTTCTTTCCATTTTGTCTACCATATACAGGGTGGGATGATTCTCCGCCATTTCTTCTGAGACTATTGTTGCCTCCTCTCCTAATCCAACAATTGTGAAGATCTGTTGTGTTCTCCGGCACTGTCCACTTGGTTTCAGTCAGACTAAGGAATAGGGGCCACATTTGTGAGGTGACTTGTTTAGTGTTTTTTGATGAAGAAAATATTTTTATTAAAATGTTTGGGCACAAAAAAACACGCATGTATACAAGCATTAAAAAATAGAAAACCTGCAAAAAAGATATGGTTTTCTGAACTTCATAGTTGAACCAGGAAGAAACAGGGGATAAGAGACTACTACTCCATTGTAGAAATTCACCTCCACACTTACAAAAGCTCTCCTATTTCTTCTCTCAAAACAACCCGCAAATGTGCGGGTTAAGCAACATTCCAAGCCGTGTGATTCCCTCCCAACTAAACATTAACTCCTTCATGGTGCCTGGCATCACTCAAGATATTCTGAACCAACACAGAATATTCCACTATAACCTCAATGCTAACCTGGCAATGAAATATCATCTATATCTGGTACAAAAACTAGTTTGCACCAAGAAGCAATCAATAAAATGCATCCAGTTTAAGGCAATGTACGGTTTTTATTTTGCCTTCAAAGAGCTATTTTGAATTAATCTTAGCCCATACTTATTTTTAACCTTCAAGTATGGATGCAGCAATTCGCTTTGAATACCCAAGAAACCATCACCAGTGGCAACTATCGAATTTGTTATATGAAAATGAAATTTCATCTCGAAGCCTACGATCTATTGGAACTTGGAAGTCATAATGGAAGATAGACCCTTACAATGACTCTGCTAAACTTACCATTGCATAACTTAAAGCTCATTCAGAAGAGCCTTTACAGAAATGTCTTAGTTGAATTATCCACATAACAAATATTTCTTCTTATTTTCTGTCCTACAAAGGTTTTTTTACCTCACATGTCTCAGTTTTCACCATAAATTATGTTTCCTGATTATCGTCTGTGTTATTAAAAGTGAAAAGCACCGGGGAAAAAAATCTAAGGTCCGTTGGGCTTTAAGTACAGAGCACAAATAAAGTGTGAGCTTCAATTAAAAAAGGCGCAGATGGAGAAAAAAATACAAACATGCATGTTCAGTCCAACACTAATAATAATGAATAACAAATATATGACCAGAGAGATTGAAAAATAAAATTACGATAAAGTGAAATATCAATTGTCTAGAACAGCCTCTACAGGAAGGGCTCGTTAGAAAGAAAAAGTATGACTTAGAGCCTTGATGAAGACATGGAAGCACACATTAAGCGACCGAAGCACTGAACATGTTTTGTGTCTCGCTTCAGGACTTTAGCGTGTTTTTGACAACACTGATTATCATCTGAAATTTTGCTAAAACTTTATTCAATTAGTTTTTTTCCTTCAATTAGGACCAAAAAGGACCAATAATGACAATCGACAAAGTTAATATCTACAAAATTATACATTAAAAAACAACCCAAGCATGATGCCATCTACCAATAGCAAGAAGTTGGAAATAGGAACAAAAATTTTTATTCATTGACACATAAAGCAGAAGTCTAACTTCAATATAGGTTGCACATATTACTCATGTCTGTTGTAGAGAAACAGACGCCATTACAAGCTCAGTTAACCATTTTGAGAAAATTTAGTAATTTTTTTGATAACCAAAAAAATTTAGTAATTTTGATGAAAAATTTGCCACTTCCCTATTAACTCATTGAAATACATGAATGGCTCAAATACTTAAACAAAGGTGAACTAAGCAAAACCATCTATACATTGAAGAAAGCAAGAGGCAAGAGAAAAACCTGCTCTAAATTTATTCTGTAGAGATCTGGTGATGAGGCAGCACAAAGCAAATCACAAGACCAGCTATCATATATAATATCCCTTCCCATCCTAAATAAACCGGAGAGCATATAAGTGATCTTAAGCTGGCATTTACAGATGATATAGTTCATACAGGAAATAAGCAACAGCGAGTTTCAGAAACAGAAAGGAAAGGGCCATGAAATGCCTACTGCAATGCACTAGAAGAGTTGGGACTCTGATATATCACTAGCGGGAGTAAGTTTTTTTCTGTTTTTATTAGCAAGAAGATTTCTAGTGATAATAACAGTGGGAATAAACTTTCTTCCAGAACCTAGCAGTATAAACGAGGAGCTTCAGGATTAACTGAATTTCTCTGAAAGAGACGCAATTTATTATGGCTTTATATCACTGAAGACCCTTCTTTCTTTGTAGAATTATTACAGATACATTCATAGATTATATTTATTCTCTGATTCGGTCCAGTGGAATCTAAGATTTCAAGTGGGACAGGTTTAGCTGTTGAATAGCATATCTAGACTACTAGAGGGTTCCGCAAGCTTGATGTAGTGACACACTGAGTTCTTAACTCAACCTTTTTCAATTGTGCAAGTGTAAGTGCTAGAGGAAACAAACAGTCCTTCTGACAGCTCAATATTTTGTTGATACTCTTGATAATTAACATACATTGTTTTCTTAATTTTGCATTTCATCAGTATAGTAAATCGCAGGCAGCGTATGGATCAGAACATAAGGAGAAAACAAATGTAAGTATGACCTTGGAATCCGCAATTTATGGTGACTTCCATATTTTGCATGGAGGCAAACAGAACGATCAGCACAGAGAAATGCTATTTTTGAGTAGTCATCACCCAAGACCTACAAAAGATATCAAACATGAAATATACATCAGCGTAGATTTCCCACACTAATTAGAGAAGAAATACACAACAGAACTTGTTTCCATGTTTCTGGCCTCTAAAAAGGAAAAACCAAAACAGGGAACAAGCATAAACATTTACTATCGAAGAGCAAAAAAATCAGAAAAAAACCCAAAAGAGCATAAGCATTGTTCATAAAAAGTACTACAAATAAAAAACATTTTTTTTATTTTGAGTGTAGTAGCAAGTGTGCAGACTTCAAAGAGAGCGGGAAAGCAGTCAGTACTTGAAAGTTAACAATCTCTGACACCAAATGTCTTTCAAACTTCAACGACAGCTCCCGCAGCTCATACACTTTAACTTGTGGTGGGTAAATACCTGAAAAATTAATATTGTCGTCAACTGATACAAAATATAGAAAATACCAGGCAGCTGAAAGAATCTACTCATCTAATACATGTTCACAAGGGGTCTTTTAGTTTGTTATAGATTTGTATGCCAGCAGAAAACATAGGGGAAAACTGGTGAAAGAACCAAAATTATTGAATAAGACGGGCCTAAATGGGGCGACATTAACAGTGATGAACTGGTGATTTATATAGTTGACCCTATCTTGAGGTCGAGGCATAGCTGTTGTACTCATCTAATACATGTCTCAGATTAATAGAGGGCAATTGCACAACAGTAATTGTTTACTTCCCCGTGTGTGATATTTTATATAAGAAAGCTATTTGTTCAGGTTAAACATGAATAAGTCTCAACCAACACAGGAAATAAGATTAATTTCAATGCTTCAACAACCAATAAAATGAACCATTATATTTATAATACACCTGTTCTACATCTAAAAACAATAGTCAGTTGTCCAGTATATCAATTGATGATACAAAAGAAATAAGTATGTCTCAAAATACAGAAAATCACCTGATGCAATGAGATACTCCCCATCAGGAGTCACTTTAATTCTTGTTGTTGCAGTTTCAAATCTCAAATCTTGAATCAAATCCACTCTTTGCATATAACCTGCCAAAAGAGAGAGAAAATATATTTCATACTATAACCATAATATCCTACAATACCAAATATGTATAAATGGCAACATGGATCTAGGATTCATATAGCTGGCCCGAACTACACAAGCTATGCAATTGGATTTTACCCATCCCGTCCATTCATATAGAGGAACTCCTTAGGGATGTTCAGCAACAAACAAATTGTTACACATTGTATCGGTGTGTTGTGTGATAAGAATGTGTCACCAAGACTTCAAAGGTGAGCTTTATAAAGTGGTTGTCAGACCACCAACTCTGTTATAACTTATATGGAGAGGAGTATTGGCCAATCAAGAACCCGCACATCCAGAAGTTGCAAGTAGCGGAAATGAGGATTTTGAAATGGATGTGTGGGCTTACTGAGAGATAAGATTAGGAACGAAAATATTCAGGACAATGTGGGAGTGGCCAAAGTGGTCGACAAGATGAGAGAGGTGAGGTTGAGATGATTCAGGTTGTGAAGATACCCAGTGAGGAGGTGTAAGAGATCAGCTATAATTGGCATAAGGAGAGGTAGAGGTGGCCGAAAAAATATTAGGAGAGCTGATTAGATAGGACATGGCTCAATTGTAGCTTACCGAGGACATGACCCTAGATAGAAAGTTATGGAGGTTGAGGATTAGGGTAGAAGGTTAGTAGATAGTCAAGTGTTGTCTAATTCACGTTAGCAGTATTGTTTATTACTCCCCTACTATCTTATTTTTTGATTCTGTTATTTCTATGTTTGTTTTTCTTCTTCACGGCTGTATTTCCTTTCTATACTTGATCTTGATATGCTTTCTATAGTGTATAGTGTATTTTTTACTACAAAAACTGGAATGTATACATTTTTTAACATATTGATATAACATGATTTTACCAAATAATAACATCAAACTAAACCTACATTAGCATATCATTCAAAAAAAACAAGGAACCAAAAAGGTGAAGAATCAATCATCACAGAAGACCATATGATATAAAGACAAGGTATCCAAAACCACATTCATATAAATTACAGCCCAATTGAAAAACAATCTTTGGTACAATTCCAGAATTTTTGCTTCAAAGATTGAAACTTTCTTTTCCAGACATAACAATGCTGCTATAATTCACCAAATGTTTTTCCAAAAGAAAGAAATAAGTGAAAGCAGGAGGCTAATGCATACCTGGATCTTTACGAAGAGCTCTGAGCTTCTTGGGAGCAAGCCATGTAGCCACAGAACGGTGTTGGCCAGCAACAGTATACATCTTCACTCCATTTATGGCAGTGGACTTCAAGTTTCCCCCTTGGTACGCCATTGTAATTCAATTGGCAGACAGAGTAATGCCCTTTTTTCTAGATATAATGAATCCATGTCAGAGACAGTGATGAGATACTCAAGAGGAACATCAAAGACTTACATTTTTCACAAAAATGATATTTACTCACTAAAAATAAGGATTGCTATCAAAACATCCAGCTATTACAACACGAATCAAAATAAGAACATATATTAGCTTGTTAGACAGTTGCTAAGCTGGGATTCTAAACAAGTGCATATATAAATATATAAACGAGTGCTAACTCCACTATTTTCACCTAATAAATATCAATTTAGCTTCAAACAGCCTCCTTTTAAGTCTTTTTTATTAAATTTTTTGAAAAGACACCGTTTTCAAACTTCTAACTAATATTTTTGAGAATGAAAAAAGTAGTAGTTCATTGAAATATGAATTGAAAAAGTTAAGGAGAATACTAATGTAACAGTAGAAATCTGGGCTACCAAAAACTTACGGAGTGTCGCCGGACGCCGGTCGGTGGTGGCAGCCGGCAGCGGCACGGTGAAATTGTTTGTTAGAAGCGGCTGGTTCCAATTTGGACAGGGTTTTGGAAAAGAAAGGAAGAAGAGGGGAGGGTTTTAGGAGAAAATAAATTAGTAGGAAGAATGACAAAAATATCCTTTATGTTTAGGTAGGTCTAAATTAGTCCTTTAAATTAAATATACTTTCAGCAATTTTGGTACTTTTATTTTTATTTATTCAATCAAACAAAGCAGTTTTAGTCGATTAAATATTGGGAAATTAACAATTTCAGTCCTTGTATTATTATATAATTTTAGTTTTAGTTCTTGTATTATTTAACTAAGGAGAAATCGAAAGAAAACTATACCCGACCAAGAATGGACGTAAATTCATATTTAACCTTTGATATACTTGAAGTGTGTGATTTTGATACTTGAAGTTAGCAAAAGTTATCTATTTTAACAGAATGATTATTTCAAAAATATATAAAATAATAAAGGGTTGATGATTCTAAAGGCTTGAAGAATAATGTGTAAAAAATCAAAATTATATTTTATATTATATATCTAAAATATATAGACAATCACAATGATTATTTTAAATACATAAATTGATCTCATTTGCTTCTTGTTTGCTCCTCTTCTTGGTTCATCAGCAATTCGATTTTCCTCTTATTTTTCAATGAATACTAATTAAGATCAAATACGAATACATTTGAAAAAGTTCCGTAGGTAGATGGGTTCTTTAGGCCCACCAAAAATTGTTAATTGTGATAATCAATGGGAAAAGTTTGCTAGCTTATTTAGCCGCCGAAGAGAATATTTACGTATATATTACAACGTCCGATATTATAGTTCTTGTATATACAAAATCAATCCTGGACAGATGCAGAAACTCATGATTGCTAGCATCAACAGCATCACTAAGCCAAATACCAAGTGCAAATGTTTCTTCTGTTAGGCAAAGACAGTTGCATGAATTGCGAAAAGAATTGGTATCCTCCACAGGGAGTCAGAAGTAAGAACTAATACGTACAGAATACAAGCCTGCAAACAAAGCATAAAAGTAGAGATCAGAACTTAGCATGTCATTAACAGCAAGAAGTTGTACAAAGTCTACATGACATGCCTAGAAGCATGTAACAAATCCATCTACTGTAAAATAAAGTGCAAATTGCAGTTAGGATAGAGTGGAACGTTAGGCTGGAACTTTGCACCCAAGAGTGTGGCCTAATGATTAATGAAGTGGGTGAGAACCATGATGTCTCAAGTTTAAATCCCATCAGAGACAAAAACACTAGTTAATTTCTTCTCATCTGTCCGTCCTATCCTTGGTAAATAAAGTTACATATACCTATTAGTTGAGGTGCGCACAAGTTAGTACAGGAATATTCACATGTTGTCCATCTACTTTGGTCTGATCTTAGGCATTGACCCACCCTCCATAGACGAACCTTGAGAGGAACCCTTATGTTTTAGCCCGGACACCACGGTTATCAAAAACAAAACAAAAAAAGTTAGGCTGGAACTCTCAATAAATTTTGCTTCCTATTTATGCCACGCCTAGGGTAAGGAAATGCTGAACTTAACATACAGAAACAACACTCAGATGCTCAATCAGTGTTCCGAGAATATCACAACTCAAAGAAAATGTCAAGGCGAGAAGTTTACACCAAATTTCAACTACTTCTAACTAACTCAAGTGTGACACACTCTTAAAATTGGACTAATTGTTGACATACCAAAGGGGCAACAGTTTTTAAATTCATTAGATTCAAGAGACAGATATCAAGATACATAAACCAGACATACTCCAAGCTCTTCCTCCCAGAAACATAATTAATAAAGAATGCCAAAGATGTGCAGGAATCATACATTTACTACAGCATTTACGTGAGGAACTGCATATCTGTACAATCTGGTTGTGTTGCAAGAGTTATATGAGCGGTCTCAACATATCCATGATAGTGGAAAAAGAGGGGCGTTTCCACGGCTCACTGCAATAGTAGAAGTAATTTTAATAAAACACATCAATACAATCCCAAACTAGCTTGGTAAGAATAGGAGCAACATACTTCACCCAGCAAGCTTCAATAATAGTTGCCACCGGATGATTCAAGTCACGTGGAATTTCAAGCCTCATACCCTTAAAGCCAACAGCTGCTACTACCTACAGTATCATATATATTACATCATGTGCAATGCCAATATCAAAGAGACTGTTCAACAATCACAAGACTATACAGACTGTTCCATTTTGATCTTTCAAATATTAAACTTGACTCAAAAGCTAGAATATCCAACAAAGAAACAGTAATAGATGCACACACGCCAAAAAAAAACAATGGATGCAATATGACACTAGTGATGACACAATAAGCACAACAATCTTTCAGTTGTTTCCATTCCATTCCTAACTTTCCGAAAAAATGAAATGTTAGTAATGAAAGCAACTTAACAAAGAGAGTTATATGATGTCCTCCCCCTACTGCAGGTACAGTTTCAATCCAAATTTGTTTGCTTTTGCAGTGCTGTGATACAATCCGTGAAGAGATCAACAACATAATAGAACAACCTAAACCCATAGCAATGGAAAGGAAAATCCATGTGACTTTCCTATTCACTGCCGCATGGATGATTAGTTTTCTACATAAACCATGTTGTTTTAATGAAGCTTCCTATATAGACCAGTTAAGGAGAGGTACTAACATAAGAGGAATAAAACGACCCTTTTCATGCAATTGCTGACACCAAACTGGAAATTGCCCTTCTCCCTAATAATAGCAATCCCCAGACCAATATATTTTAACATTCCAAGAGAGAGCTTAAGGTCCTTTCACTTGATATATTACCCAGTCCCCTCGGATTGTATTCATTAGGTAACCTCTCCCATGACTAGAAATACTTCAAAATTACAAAATACAAACCTGTGGTGGATTCAAATTACTCCAAGGTTGTTGCAATGTTGCCAGCTCCCACAAGATGACACCAAAGCTGTATATATCAGATTTCTCATTTGACGGCTCATCACGGAGAACTTCAGGTGCCATCCATTCTGGCTATTATGATAAGTACCAAATCATATTTATTCCTTTTCTTTTAGTAATCACCAATGCCAAGTATTGACAAAAGATAAAGCACCAGATGTAGAACTTACAGTCCCGGCAGCTGACTTTGATGACAAAAATGTATTAGCTTTTAATCGAGAAAGACCAAAATCACAGACCTGAAAAAGACATTCGACAGGAGTGGCACATGTAATACCATTTGTAGACAGAATAATTTCAATACACACAAAAGTATGTAGTAGTAACATGAAGTGCTTTTGTTAGCGGTAAGCCATTGCCAATTTCGAGTAAAATAACAAAGTTTTGTGAGTGTTCAGTCAGTCATTCTTGTCATTATGAAACACCAAGACAACTAGACATGAGGGGAGCACAAGAGATGGTCATATTACATCTATGCATAAAGCTAACCCCAAGGGTGTGGCCTAGTGGTCAATGAAGTGGGTTGAGAACCACGGGGTCTCAAGTTCAAATCCCAGCAGAGACATATTAGGTGATTCCTTTCCACCTGTCCTAACCTTGGTGGACAGAGTTACCTAGAGGTATCCCGTGGCATTAGTCGAGGTGTACACAAGCTGAAGATGATGCATGTCAAAATGTATCTCTTTTCTTTCTGTTGTTTATATTGTTTGAAACCAGACTAATTTTTTTATGAATACGCTATAAAGAACAAACTCTTTTAAAGATCACATGCATTGAAGACATGCAGATGATGCATATCAAAATGTATCTCTTTTCTTTCTGTTGTTTGAATTGTATGAAACCAGACAAACATGTTCTCAGTCAGATCTGGCAAGTCAAATTAGATGATCAAGATTTCAGATATTTCACATTTGATCCAACTTAACAACAAGGAAGAGGATGCAAAGACATACTTCTGAAGATAGAGGACAGAGGTATCATATAAATCTTTTTAGAACAGGACAGGAACTGATTGAATAAGACGATAGGATAGAGGACAGAGGTATCATATAAATCTTTTTAGAACAGGACAGGAACTGATTGAATAAGACGATAGGAGAGAAGGGGGGCGGGGGAGGACAAGACATTTTATAATTATACATACGCCTATTCCAACCAGCAATCCAGATATCAATGTCTATAAATAATAAGAAACACTATGAACCCAAACATACAGCATGGCATAATGATTTTCCATTTAGAAGGAATCTCCAAGATTATGCTCTATTTTTTAAAAAGTTTGGTCAATTAGAATTTAGTGTGTTTGGTATGAAGGAAAATGTTTTTACGGAAAAAAATTTCATGAAAACTTATTTTCGGGAAAATAAGTAGTTTTCGTACTTAATTTATGATGTTTGATAAGTAAGCAGAAAATGTGATTCCAAGGCAAACAATATGGCGGTGGGGGTGGCGGGGTGTGAGGTGGTAGAGTCAGCATAAGGGGCCACATACAGAACTTGTATTTTCCCTACTCCAACTAGGAAAGTCATTTTTCTGCTATATAAGGAACTTGTTTTTCTAGAGAAAATGTTTTCCAAAATATTTTAAGGATAGTTGGAAAAACAAAACACTTCCCTAGTGTTCTACATGGATTGCAAATTTTAACTCTCCATCATTTGAGAAATCTGATGTCAATATTTTGAAACTACCAAGTCCAGTCTTCACTTAGTTAAAAGATTCTGAAGCTGCAATGTTCATTCCCTACCTGTTGAGCCATGAAATGTAAGTTTCGTATGCCACCTTAATAAACAGAGATTGGCAAGGAAGACGCGTCTCAAACTAGAAAAAAATGTCCCATAAGGACCCCACAGATTAGACCACTACTTGGACTGCCCCAGTTTGAGAAGATATCAACTGGAGGCATGGCACTTTTGTGCAGGCTAAAGAGGTTCTCAGTCTCACCTTCACTGTATATTTTTTATCCACCAGAAGATTTGGAGATTTTAAATCACGGTGAACAACGGGTGGTTTGCGTTTGTGAAGATAATTCATCCCCTTTGCCTGCACAAGATGATAAAAGACATTAGATACATTAAAAAGTAAAATGTATAAGAGAAGGGGGAGCAGAGAGATACTTATTCATACCACATCATAAGCCATACACAACCGACGCCTTTCATCCAATACCTCTCTCGCACCAGGTTTATGAAGAAGCCTATATAAGCTACCTCTGAAATACAGAATGGCATATGACTAGTCAGAAAAAACAAAAGTAAAAGCATAACACTTTGTGTGATCATCTAAAGGTAGATCAGGTCACAACCTTGATAAATATTCTGTAACTATAGACAAGTTTGGTGGCTCGGTAACAGCACCCATGAAAAGCACAATATTTGGATGTCGCAACCGCTTCATAATTGCAACCTGCACCAACCAAATGGAAACTAAAACAGAAGAATGGAAGAGGAAAAACAAATAAAAATTTGAGATCCACTGATCCTCATCTTTATACACCCATCTCTCCTTTTCTCTTTTGTGTTATTTCAGCTTATTAGTGAGGAGAGGAGCCCCAGACTGACCTCTTGCAAAAATTCCTTGTATCGCTCTGCATGAAAATCCTGTTCCATGAGAATTTTCACAGCAACATCCTAGAAAATACAAACTTCCATGAGAATGCAATTAGGAAGGAAACCAGTGAAATAGGATCTTTGATAAAAGTCACATCTCTAATTTGACAAAATGAACGCTGCCCCACCCACCCCATAAAGCAATATAATTCTTAAAGGAGGCTTCATAGCTACCATGTTTAGATAGGAAAAAAAATCAAATCCTGAAATCTGCTCCTAAAAGTTCAAATGCATTTCAAAAGTGCAAAATAAATAGTTTTGTGATGAATCAGGATCTAGCTGAAAAAACACAATGGACGCAAAGGATCCATACAAGGGATTACCAATTAGTTGAAATTAGGGGCTCGAAATTTGCACTTATATTAGGAGTCTTTTAGGTTTGGTTAAAAATTTGAACGACAGTGTTCTCCAATTTGGATAGAAATCTGAATGACAACATAGGGATGAAACTGAGATTTAAAGAACCCCTAGTTTACCTAAAAAATAAACAGAATGAAACTGGTGGACATAAAGGATACATAGAGCCGAACCCAACTATTTTGGGATTGAGGCATAGTTGGTTGAAAATAATTAGAGAGAGATACAGGTGGAATATGCTTCAAACACTCGAAACTAAATGGGCAATTTTCTTACAGAGCCATTCCAGTCAGCACGGTGAACAGTACCAAAAGACCCTGCAAATACAACAAAACAGTGTAAGCTAGACTAGTTTTGGATGTCATGATATTACTGTATCCTAATATTATTGACATACAGCAAAATAAACACAGAGCTAACACTATGAAAGTAGCTAGAAACCAGCAGACTGGGATTACCTGCCCCAATTCTCTCCTTCAGAACCAGATCATTCCAGGGAATAACCAGATCTTCTACATCAAGAACAAGTTCTCGACTTGGTTTAGCAGGAGCAAGTCTCCCTCCTCCCTCAAAGTACCTCTGGTCATTAATGGTATCTGTCCTTGCCTCAGATATTGCAATCAGTTGAGCATTTCCATACCTAATTGGAGGGACGTTTTTCAAATGAATCAAATCCTCTTCCTGGCGCATTGAGGTAGACATATTTGGAGGATGATATAATGCAGGAAGTTGAGAGCCTTTATCACATCCCTTATTCCATGCATTTATTGTAGGCAGAGGTAACCGTGAAACTTCATCACGATTGCTTGAACTAGGAACTGCACTGCTTCTATCCATGGAACTTCTATCCGTTTGTCCAGCATCCCCATCAACTGCAGTTCCTGCGCCAAACAATGAATTATGAAACCCAAAAACAAAACTAATTGATATAAATGTCACCAATAAAACAGAAGGGGATCGGTTTGCAAACGAGAGTGGCAATTTATTTGCAAAGGCTGAATATACTTTCCTTGGTCTGGACACTCTAGGCTCAAATATAGACTAGCTAAAATGATGAACACTTAAATCATACTAGATCCTTGTAACTTCATCGCGGAGAGCGACTGTTATTCAACTTGTTTTTACACATTAGGAGCTCCTCTAGAAAGTTATGAAATACTATTATTTAAAAGAAACCTAATAGGTATAAGATCAGAGGTAGAATTTTTAAAAATTGTACTTGCAATTGTGTCAACATTTTATCGACAATCTCCTTTGTTCATTTTTAACATATTAATTTCATCCAAGAAGTCAGTATCAAATATCAGGCCTTTAGATCATTAATCAAAACAGAGAAAAATTCAAAGACAAAAGAGGACAAAGAAAATAGATGCCAAGATGATGGCAACCCGTCAAAGCTGAGCAGTGCAGGTTTAGACTTTCTTGGTACCACAAAACTGTTGAGCTTAGTCTTTTTTCTGGTTAGTACTATGCTGAAAGAAACTCATCCATGATTAGATACTAATCTGTTGGAGTAACAGAGTCATCAAAGCCGAAACGATTATGATAGCGTCAAGGTCTACTTGGACTTCAACCACAAAGTGCAATAAAAGCATAGGTTTTTGGGCGGAAAACAAAAAAAAACGAAGAAAAAGTAGAAACTACAAATTTAATACTAATAATAATAATAAATATATAAACATAAACTATAATTATCTAGCCAAAGAGCACATAAAAGTATAATTAAATGAATTAAGCATAACATATGAGGTTTTCATGTTAAGAAAGCTACTTTAAATTTATATTTTAAAAGTAAAGATGCAGTTTTAGATTTCCACTGCTGGTTTTATAATACAAAATTTCTAATTTCTTATTCCTACTCTCTGATTCTTTCATAAAATTTGGTTAACAATTCATACACCAATTGGTCAACCATATTTTACTGCCTACTGATACCTATTAAAGATTAGCCCCCCCCCCCCCCAGTGATGAGGTGTATACCTTGGTGCCTGCACTGAAGTGCTGCCAAAGTTAGGTGAAGTGTCCAACCTGGGCTTCGCCAAGTTTCAGGGTTTAAGCAATGCGTAGTACTGGAAAATGAAGAGAGAAGCAGCAAAAAAATCTTAATTTTCACTGGAATTTTGTTTTGGAGGTATTGGAAACCAATGAATTCTCTGGAGAGATTCAGCTTCGTTATAGTCAAAGAATGCTAACATTTCTTAGGAGGAGCAACAGTATGAAGGTCAGAGAGAGAAAGAAGCCTAAGTGCAGTTTAGCACAAATCCGCTCTATCCAAAAAGATAACATGTGATCCAGGAAAAAAGAATGGAGTAGTATGATGTCACTATGAGCACCATTCAGTTCAATCCCTTGTTGTGGACCTCAGTAATTTTGATGAACACAGGGGAACTGATTTGAACTTTAAGGAACATTCTTTGACTATAACAAGGCTGAATCTCTCCAGAGACCTCAGTAATTTTGATAAATACAAGGAAACTGATTTGAACATTGAGGAACAGGAGTTCTGTGAAATGGCCATTGTAGGCTCCACAAGGAAACAAAGGAACTTCTACAAAAAGAAAAGGGTTTAAAGATTACTCTCTAGAACAATGTAATCAAGTTATCATCTTCATTCCTGTTTAATGCCCTTCAGAAAGAAAGCAGGTGACAACTATTGAACTCTGGATTGCAGGTGAACATGGGTAAAATTATCTGTTGGGTATTTATTATTGGAATAAGACTATGAAGCAATTTGAAGGACTGCTATTCCCAAATAACAAAGTACATATATGTACCACCAAAAATTACAGGGATGTTACAAGTTTAAGGGTTATAAGTTCAGATACGAGAGAATTTTTCTGGATGTTGAAAAGCTGCAAGTGCAACATTTAATTGAATCCATTTTTGTGACCCCAAATATCTCTAAATCTCTTATCATATCATGACAACGGGCAAGATCAACATTCGGAAAATGAAAGTGTTCACAACAACCCAGATGAGCATTGAAGATTTATATGTATGTTTGTGTAGGAAAGTAGGCATCAAAGGATCACCTGCTAAGGGTTTTCTTCTTTATCTTTTTTTTTGTTGGGGTTGGGAGAGTGAGGGGGGGGGGGGATCAATACCTGCTGAAGTATCATCAAAGACCAGATTAAGTGATAGACAATCCGAAAAATACTGTTTGGCCAGTGACGTGAAATCCATGGCAGGTTCAACTTGTCCAAATCTCGGAAGGCGCAATGGTGAAGAAATCGAGATGGAAGATGGACCATTGAGCAATGAATTTGGTTCAGATAAACATCCTGGATCCCGAATCAAATCAACCAAGTATTCCCTGTATGGTGCATTTGCTTTGTGTCAATGCTTATGTACTTATTCTTAACATAAATAATTCTTATGTCCATAAATAAATATGAAGCTATCCAAATGCACAAAAATGATTGGCGAACTTCAAACCAATATATCTGTGTGTGATTATAGAAGTGTACCGAGACCTGTCTAGCAGAAGAGTTCAACAGATAAAGCAGTCAGTAACTTCTTCACATTCATCAAAGTTATAGCATTCAGAAAAACAAAATCCTGCTGTTCACCACACTGACTTGCATCAGATTTCTTGTTATTTTTATTTTTAATTTTGCCACGATTTCCAGTTTTTCCTATTTTCAGGGCTGAGAGGATGAAAAGAAGGATGTTTCTTTGGATTGAAATTGTAAATCTTAAATCAAATGATTAAGACAGTATAAAGTAAAAACAAAGTCAATGTCATGAAGTTGCGATTTCAATCTCAGTGTGCTTTAAATCAACCACCATTCTCACTCAACTATCTGAATTGCAAAACCTGGATAGTTCAGACATTAGACCATTAAGTGCATTTGTTTTCATTAAGATTTGAAGCACTTATTGGTCTGAATAGGTCTTAATCATTAAGATCTAGAAACAGTTTTAACATCATTAAGAGGTATTCTTGTGTAGATAAAAAAAAAATTGATAAAGCTGTGTAGATAATATTCACCATCATTCTATTTACAATCACAAGCCGCCGCCACTAACCACCTCTTCCATCACAACCATGACCACCACCACCATTACCATCGTCTACCACCCGTCACCTCTGCCATCACAACCACCACTGTTGCTAACCACTACTGTCAGCTGCTACCACCCTTATCTCCTTCATCATTATAATTATATCAATTGCCACCACCACGCCCATCTCTGTAGCCGACGCCACCTCCACCGCCATTAGTGGTCAATTCATACTA
>JAJOOO010006374.1:0-13485 GCA_029582685.1 Solanum piurae
AAGGAAGAACGCGACGCTAGATAAGCCTTTCGTAAGTCTAATAGATTTACCAAGATAGGTCCAAGCGAGATCTCGCTAAAATCAAGTCCTATAGATGTAAAAATTTCGGTCATATAGCACCGAATTGTAAGCTTGAAAAGTTGAAATCCCTTGAACTTGATGAAGAAGTTCATGATAAGGTTTATAGTTTCTTATACACTTCTGGTTCTGAGTCTGATTATGATTCTGATTCAGGTTCTAAAGAAGAAGTTGATTTGCTTGATATATCTGATAGTAATCAGCATGATAAAATGAATGTTTGCAATTCTTGTCATGGTGATATTTGTTCTTGTGAAAATAATGAATTTTATAAATTGCAATCTCAATTTCAAGATTTAAATATAAATACTATTACCTCTGATAATGTGATAGAACTTTTAAAGGAAGTCACTGATAATGATCTTTGAGAAAAAATTATTCATTTGGATGCAAATAATGCTAGCTCAAGTTCTTCGAAAAATTCAGAAAAACAAAAGAATGATTTTGAATTTGAATATGCTGCACCTTATTCATTGTCTGAAATTAATAACAGGCTTAATAAACAAACTACTCCTACAAGAGATTCTTCCTTTGATGGTTTGAAAAATGAAATTGAAAATTTTATAAATGAGATTAAATCTCTTAAACAAAATCAAATGATTTGTGATCATAGACTTACTAGATAGAAACTGTTAATAACAAAGGTAAAAACATCGTCGAAGAAAATACTCTTGCAAAACCTTTTAATCTTGGTCCTAGACAAGGTATGTTTTTAGGAATGATGCAAATTGTTACTGCTCATAAATGGTATGTTAAATGCACCATATTGATTGATAATAGTTTTTCAATAACTAATATTGCCATGATTGATAGTGGAGCCGATGTTAGTTGTATGCAAGAAGGTCTTGTACCTACTAAATATTTCGAAAAAACAACTCATATGGTTAAATCTACTTCTGGACATGCTTTAGATATAAAATATAAATTACCTAATACTCGCATTTTCCAAAATAAAGTTTGCATTCCGCATTTCTCTTTCTTGGTTAAAGATCAGTTATACCCTCCAATTATACTTGGAACCCCTTTTATAAATGCTATTTATCCTTTTACTAGCATAAATGCTAAAGGTTTTACTACTACTTATGAAGACACATATATAAGTTATACTTTTATCACTGACCCTATATCTCGTGATATTAATGCTTTGATTAATATGAAACAAAGGCATGTTGACTCTTTGCAATTAGAATTGTTTAGCATAACTATATTTGATACTTTGAAATCCACCAAAGTACAGGAAAAAATGAAATTAATTTCTGAACAAATTGCAGTTGATATCCGTGCCGATCATCCTAGTACTTTTTGGAATCGGAAAAAGCATATTGTTACTCTTCCATATGAAGATGATTTTTTTGAAAATGATATTCCTACTAAATCTCGTCCTTTACAGATGAACACTGAATTGGTAGAATTCTGCAAAAAGGAAATTGATAATTTGTTACAAAAGGGTTTGATAAAACCTTCAAAATCACCTTGGTCTTGTACCGCATTTTATGTTAACAATGCTGCTGAAAGGGAACGTGGTATCCCTAGATTTGTTATCAATTAAAAACCTTTAAATAAATATTTAAAATGAATTAGGTATCCTATTCCAAACAAAAGAGATTTATTGTCTAGATTATATGATGCCAATATATTTTCAAAATTTGATTTAAAATCAGGATATTAACAGATCCAAATATTTAAAGAGCATGCTTATAGAACAACTTTTAATGTCCCATTTGTATAATATGAATGGAATGTTATGCCATTCGGTTTGAAAATGCTCCATCTGAATTTTAGAAAATCATGAATGATATTTTCAACCCATATTTAGATTTCATCATTGTTTATATTGATGATATTTTGGTATTCTCGAAAACGTTTGAAATGCATATTAATCATCTTGATATCTTTAAGAATTGTTTTATACAAAATGGTTTGGTCATTTCTAAACCAAAAATGAGTTTGTTCCAAACTGATGTTCGATTTCTAGAACATCATATTTGTCAAGGGAAAGTTACCCCGATTCAAAGATCCACCGACTTTGCATCAAAATTGCCTGATGTTATCACTGATAGGACTCAATTACAAAGATTTTTAGGAAGTTTAAATTACATATCCCCTTTTTATAAAAAATTATCTCGTGATTTGGCCCCTTTATACGATAGGCTGATAAAGGATCATAAATCACCTTGGACTGATAGTCATACCACTTTGATAAAGGATATTAAACTTCGTGTTCAATCTTTACCATGCTTAACTCTTGCTAACCCTTCTTGGCAAAAAATTATTGAGACAAATGCGTCTAAAATTGGTTATGGTAGGATATTAAAACAAATTAATTCCAACGACAAAAATGAATATTTGATCAGATTTCATTCTGGGAAATGGAGCGAGGCCCAAAAAAAATATGCTACGGTGGCTTATGATATGTTAGCCATCGTTAAATGCGTTTTAAATTTTCAGGATGATTTATTTAATCAAAAGTTTTTAATAAAAATTGATGCTCAATCTGTTAAGTATATGCTTAACAAAGATTTTACGCATGATGCATCAAAATTAATATTTGCTAGGTAGCAAGCCCAATTAGCTCCTTTTGATTTTGAGATCCATTATAAAAAGGGAAGTGATAACTCTCTTCCAGATTTTCTATCTAGAGAATATTTAAATTCATAATGAGTTTTTATACAACCTTCATTGATGAGAAAACTTTAGTTACTATTTTAAAAATAATTCCTCTTAATAAAGATTTGCAGGAATTAATTTTATGTGAAATTATCAACGATATTATTAGAGAATATTTCTCTATACATTATTATGAAGAAATTGTCGATATCGATGATAATAATTATTACAGTGACTATTATGATACATCCGAATAAAGCAAAGTGTTATGTTTGTAGGATGGACCCTCCTTGGGTAACCAAGGGCAGAGGTAGGGGAAATAATACAAGAGGAAGGGGAAGATCATCCCCAGGATCATCATATGGATCCTCCTCCAATAACACCCCAGTTATACAAATGGGAAGAAGGAGTTTGATAAACTCAAGAATCTCCCAAAGTGTGGCATCATCTTTAGCGCATTCTTCAGTACATCTGGAAGATATTCCAAAAGACAGTCTGTTATATGCACAACTACAAGCTTATCTTTCACAAAAGCAAAATGATATTTTTGCATCAATAGCCAAAGAAGACACTGATGATATCAAGTCTTATGAAAAGGTATCAAAAAAAGAAATGATATTTCTTTTAGAAAACTCTAAAATAAAGAGAAAAGAAGAACCCTTGAAGATATTCCAGTGATACTTAATAAACGGTTAATATTTCCTGGGTGAGTCATACAAAACCCGATCATATTACGAAACCATTCTGATAAGCACTGGTAGTGTTGAATTTCAACACTTTTCAGGATACAATACAAGTGAGACTGTTTATAACTTCTCGAAAATGATAATTAAACACATTATATCTGTGGAAAATTGGGGTATCTCCACCATGAAAGAAAGGCAGATCAGCCTAAACAAGATCGCTACGAGTTTCACATACTGGGACTATATTTAGGCCTTTGAAAAAGTCCTCTATTATAATAACGAAAGACATAAACATAGTCGTTTATCAAAATATGTGCAAAGATATTTGCAGGACCAATTCCTAATTGGTTTTTAAATTCATGGTCATACCACGGCCCAACTATAAAACTTTTGCCGGATCCCTTTCTCAAATTATATAAAGAATGGGTTAAAGTTTCACCAGACCTTGATGAGTTATACAATACAAATTATATCTGTTATCTGAAAAAAATAGACCAGATTTACTTCTTCATTGAATTTTCCATCCCTTGGATTCATAAATGGACCCTGGAAGTGGGATTCACCGAGGAACAAATTCCTTACTTATACACTTATAGTGGTAATGATTTGAATAATATTTCTCAGGAATTTTATGAAACTTGTGCTCTACATAATCATATTATGTATTTTGTATCCTGGTTTATAACCAGTTATTTGCCTTTATACATTAAAGTTCTTGAACTATCTTATAAAGACGGTTTTGGTAATAATATTAAAGTTGTCTATCACCTCAGTCATCTTTTATTTTACCGAATAATAGAGGTATCACTTTTACTGCCTTTCAAAAAATTGTTGAAGAAGATGTTGCGGTAGTCAGCATTAATGAAATAAATAATTTAATTTCCCAAAATAATTATTTGGGTCTTTATGTTAAAGTTTTGGGTGAACATATTAGTTGTCTTGATAAAATATTAAATGAATTAACTGCTTTAGTAATTCAAATAAAAAATGATATAAAAACTTCTGATAAGGCTTCTACTCCTAAAATTAATTCAGAAGCTCAAATTGTTTCTACTCATGTGCAAAGGCCCCCTGAGATTCAGGATTTTAAATTTAAATCATTATATGATTTAGAAGAACTTCTTGATAAAAACGTCAGGTTTAAGCGCAAAACCTATTGATTTGTCAGATAATTTTGCAGATGAAATGGAAAAAACTTTTGATTTTAAATATCATGTTTTCTAGAATTTAATAAGCTTCGTGGTTACCCCAAAAAGAATAGTAATACTAAGTATGCCCATAAACCAAACATGCATACCTATTATTATTCCAGACCAACTCCTCAAGATGTGTTAATAGAGGAACGAGACTGAAATCAGACTAATACCTCTTATAGTGGGTCTGAAATTTACGAATGGAATCTTGATGGTTTGACTGATAGACAATTAACTATTCTTGTACATAGAATGCTTATGTATGTAACTATTTGTAAATGTGTTAAAAACACAGATATAAATATTTGTAAAATGATTATTGCAGGTTTTACTGGCCAACTCAGAGGTTGGTGGGATAATTATATGAGTATTGACCAAAAAGCAGCAGTGCTAAATGATATGCCTGATAATGAAGATGTTGATAACTTAGGCATGACTCTAGTAAAAAATAGAAAAAACATTGTTTATACTTTAGTCTTAACCATTTTAGAACATTTTAATGGTAGATTTACCAATCAGTATGAGACTATTCGTACCTTATTAAATGGTCTATGCTATAGAACCTTAAGTGAATTTAGATGGTATAAAGATACTTATACGAGTAGGGTGATGAAATTGCCGAAAAATAGTTATGAGCATTGGAAAGATAAGTTTATAGATGGTCTTCCCCCTTTATTTGCAGAAGGAGTTAGAAAAGTTTTGAGAACTAATCATGGTGAAATTCCATATAAGGATTATACTTATGGTAAGCTGATAGGAGTTTGCACTCAAGAAGGAATAAATTTGTGCAATGAATTAAAATTATCTAGACAGCTTAAGATGGATAGGCTTAAATAAATATCTCAGTTAGGAGACTTTTGTACCCAATTCGGTTTACCTGATACTTCTGCTGATAGCAAGAAGAAGAAATATAGGGATTCTAAATATTTCAAACCTGATAAACCTTATAGGAAAAAGAGTTCTAGATATAGATCTAAGGAAGAACGGAACGCTAGAAAAACCTTTCGTAGGTCTAATAGATTTACCAAAAATAGGTCTAAGCAAGATCTCGCTAAAATCAAGTGCTATAGATGTGGAAATTTTGGTCACATAGCACCAAACTGTAAGCTTGAAAAGTTGAAATCCTTAGAGCTTGATGAAGGAGTTCATGATAAGATTTATAGTTTGTTATATACTTCTGGTTCTGAGTCGGATTATGATTCTGAAGAACAAGAAGAAATTGATTTGCTTGATATAACTGATAGTAATCAGCATGATAAAACGAATACTTGCAATACTTGTCATGGCGATATATGTTCATGTGAAAATGATGAATTTTATAAATTGCAATCTCAATTTCAAGATTTAAATATAAATACTATTACATCTGATAATGTGATAGAACTTTTGAAAGAAGTCACTGATAATGATCTTCGAGAAAAAATTATTTATTTAGCTGCAAATAATAATGCTAGTTCAAGTTCCTCAAAAAATTCAGAAAAACAAAAGAATGATTTTGAATTTGAATATGTTGCACCTTATTCATTGTCTTAAATTAATAACAGACTTAATAAACAGACTACTCATACTAGAGATTCTTCCTTTGATGATTTGAAAGATGAGATTCAAAATTTTAAAAATGAGATTAAATCTCTTAAACAAAATCAAATGATTTGTGATCATAGACTTACTCAGATGGAATCTGTTTATAACAAAGGAAAAAATATTGTTGAAGAAGATATTGTTGCAAAACCTTTTAATATTGATCCTAGACAAGAGATGTTTTTAGGAATAATGCAAATAGTTACTGCTCATAAATGGTACATTAAATGCACCATTTTGATTCATAATATTTTTTCAATAACTGATATTGCTATGATTGATAGTGGAGCCGATGTTAGTTGTATTCAAGAAGGTCTTGTACCTACTAAATATTTTGAAAAAACAACTCATATGGTTAAATCTCCTTATGGACATGCTTTAGATATAAAGTATAAATTACCTAATACGCGTATTTGCCAAAATAAAGTATGCATTCCGCATTTCTTTTTCTTGGTTAAAAATCAGTTACACCCTCCAATCATACTTGGAACACCCTTTATAAATGTTATTTATCCATTTACTAGCATAAATGCTAAAGGATTTACTGCTACTTATGAAAATAAAAATAAAAATTATACTTTTATCACTGACCCTATTTCTCGTGATATTAATATTTTGATTAATATGAAACAAAGGCATGTTGATTCTTTGCAACTAGAATTATTTAGCATAAATATATTTGATACTTTGAAATCCACCAAAGTATAGGAAAAAATGAAATTAATTTCTGAACAAATTGAAGTTGATATTTGTGTCGATCATCTTAGTACTTTTTGGAATCGAAAAAAACATATTGTTAGTCTTCCATATGAAGATGAATTCTCTGAGAATGATATTCCTACTAAATCTCGTCCTTGTCAAATGAACACCGAATTGGTAGAATTCTATTGTCACGACCCAGACCATCGTGATTGGCACCAACACTAACAATTCGGTGGGAGAACCACTACTACAACCCAAACCAAGCAATCAATCTAAAAACTAAGGCATATAAGTGAAATACTAAGGAAAGAAAATAGAGTTTCCATAAACTCTAACAAAAGTTCAACAATAACTAACAAATGCGGAAGAATTAACCTAAAACCTAAAAGTCAATGTACCAAAACTCTACTAACGACAAGTCTAAGAACAAGGGGTACAACCCCGAAACTAAACAACACCTTAAACGAAAGTCTGAGTCCAAAAAGAGTGAACTTAAACAAGGAAGATCCATGGCAGCCTGAAAGAACTGGCTCACCCCTGAATTCGGTCACGCTCATAGTCACCTAGCTGAGGTCTATAAATAGCCACCTGAAGATGCTCTGTACTTAACAAAGAAAGAGCAAGTGCAGTATTAATACACAACCACCGTGTACTGGTAGGATCACGCGGCTATCCCACTAAGTGTAACATACATTAGTTAATACAACAATATAATCACAGTTATAACAATTCAGAGAAACATACCAACTTCTAATATCAATCATCATTAGATATGAACGAACTCATCACAAGTAGATACACAACACAATTCAATGGTCCTCTCACGGAACCCAATTCAATGGTCCTCTCATGGAACCCAAACCCAAACAGTTAGCATGCCGGAACGTGGCAATCTGATCCCATATTTATGCCAAAATGTGGCAGCCGTTCCCATATTTATATCGAAACGTGGCAATTCGATCCAAGTTAGTTATGCCATAACTTGGCAACCGATCCCATATTTATGCCGGAGCGTGGCAGTCGATCCCATTCAACAAACCACAATCACAATCACAATGTATATTCTCACAATCATACAACAAGAGGTGATTCATGGCATACAATTATTCAATTATCCTCATTTACAACAAGTGTGATCAATAATGCAACATATGCATACATACATGTATCATAATGAAGCAAGAACAAACATATATCACACAATCATAAAATCACAACCATCACCTACCTCGAATCCAAGCTTGAATCCCCTAAGGCACTTGAATCTTCCCTTTCCGGATTCTTTCTGCTTGTTCTAGGTCTACAAACAATAATTTATTTGCAAGGATCAATAATCAAAGGTCTAATTATCTGGATAATAACAAACCCAATAACCCTAGACCAAACCCAAGATCCTAATACCCAATTTAGGGCTTTTTCCACCATAAATTCTAGATCAAAACCCTCCCTCATTGATAATGACCCACTAGATTACGTTCTATGGATCGAAAAATGGATTCAGGGAGTTAAAACCTTACCTTTAGCCTCAAGAATGGTGAAAAACGGTCAAGAAGTCGCATGGGGTCGTCTCCTTAGCTTTAAAAATTAAAAAGTGCCAAATAAGGTCATTTAGGGGTTTATTAACAACTTTAAGTTGTGTCTGGCCCGCCACGATGGACCCATCCCACTACAGTGGCCCCGCTCTGGCGGCCTACACGGAGACATAATGTTACATGTTCACGCTAAGATCATTTTCGAGAGTTCTACTCGCCCAAATTTGATTCTGTAAAGTCGTATGGGTTCCTTAACATCTTAGCTATCTACTTATGTGGTCCAAATCATAATTAGATCTCCCATTAATTATTAGATTTCCCTACACCTTAATGACTCCGATTTCATCCAAATCTGGACTAGGTTGGGAAATTCCAAGTTACTACGAAAATGTTTTTTGGCCCCAATTCTTTCTTCATTGACTTTTCCCTAACGACGAAATCATGTCGTTACAATTGATACCAATTTAGCCATCACTCATCCCCGAGTGATCAACTAGGAAAAGACTAGCTAAAGTAAGGGTAAAGTAGTATCTGAATCATCAAATTACTGGGGATACTTGTCTTGCATGACCTTCTTACCAAATCTCATTACCCCCTAAGGGTTTCACATCTCCAACCTCAAACCAACCAATTGAATACCTACCCATCCCCCCTTAAAGTGCCTCAATAAAGTCATCTCAACACTCGAGTGATAAATGTTGTTGTATGTAAACTTAACTAACAACAACAACGATTCACAATAACCCCAAAGTTGATCGCACACATGTTATCAAGGACTTTGACACAACATCAGGACGAATCATTTCTGACAAAACTATGATAAAATTCTAAATCAATACTCGCTACAATTAGAAGTGAATCTGAACAAATCAACACACATTCATAATACCCAACCAATCACAGTTCTTAACAACATCTCCATCCCACAACATAAATTCCCATGAGCTTAAGTTATAACAATTTTGATCTTTGAAATCAGATACTCATTGAGGGATATGTCCAAGCATACAACCCCTCCAACAACACTATCGAAATGCTAGATTTAGTAATTGTCGATTACCTCTTAAGAATAGTAGAATTGGACCCAATGATCCCCACATTCAACCACACATAATCGATACATGACCTCGACGACAAGATGAAACATTAGATTTTCAGACAACCATAAATACGCACGGTAGCTCTTCTATAAATTCTCATAACTAAGGTGGTACATGCAGACCAACTAAAATACTTTAACAACTCCAAGACAACACCAATTATGTCATTCGAAATAACCAAATCTTCCCAATCTTCCCACTCAACCATTTCTAGTTCATCACACTCAAAACTATGTACAAAACAAAATAGATGGTCACATAAGAATTTATCGAATAACACGAAAGTTTTTCCTTTGAAGTGTTGATACCAGCCATTTCCATTCACTTGACTCAACATACTCTTCACATCCTTCTACTGAAGCCAACACTCTTAATACTAACAACCATCATAACCACTCCGACCATTGAACTTACATTAAATCAACACTTTGTTAATGAAATCCTTTCTAAAGTATTTAAACAATCAACAGTAACCAACTTTACAACTCAACCCAGGTGTAAGTCTTTTCAAATGCTCAATACCTGATACAATTGATTATTCTTCACCTTGAAATTCATACCTTGACAAAATATATCACCACGAATGTAAACTTTTAATGAAAAATCTGGATTGTAAATTCAACTGTATAACACAATCCCCTTCGCTAAAATTCAATCGTACTCATTACTAAACTCAAAACAAAAACAAAGCACTTATCATCACACTCAAGCTAATGTTTGTACACTCCTTTATCAAGTCCTTTTTCAATAGTTTTTAACCAATCTAACAGACTTGTGACCCTATTAGAATAGCCACATCATCACAAAATAAATCACGTGTCTCTGAACCCAATTATCTACCCACTCTGAAGATATCTCTTCAGCCTTTGCAATTAAGCAAAATATTCTTGCTCTCGCCTCTCTCTAAAGGTTGTACTACCTCCCACTATTTTTCTTCATTATGACTCTAGTTCTTTAATTTCTATTCTTAAAACTTTCCATACAACCACGTTACTCACTAAATTTTAGAAAACCACAACCTTTAGATACTCGTAAATCGTAATTACTATACAAAAATTTGCTTAACCAATATAGTTGCATCCCGTCACAATCCATCACGGTCTCTTATTACCATAACGCTTAGCCAGCCTTGACTATAACTATGAAGCCAACATTTCATCAACACGACACCTCAAACTCAGGTAAATTCATCAAATTCGAAGGACTAACCCAATCTTGGTACGCACTTTCTTACTAAAATCTTCAATTTCCTTCACCCAAGTATACTAAATGGAACTTTATTTATCGATAAGCTTGTCATTCCGGTATTAATCCACTCTCTTATGGATTGAGATAAAATCATCAGTTCTCATACTACCCACCTTCTTCTTATCAAACAAGTACGAGCACCCCACTTGGAAACACTAGGACGGATGAATCTTTTATCAAGACACTCTTGGATTTGAGCCTTAAGCTCTCTCAACTCTAACACCCCAGGAATAGACTCAGTAGAGGGGGATTCGACCTCAACATCCTGAATATGAGCCAATTACATCAAACAATCCTGCCCCACCAGTTTCCTACCCCGCACGAAAGATACGACCTTAGCTGACTTAGGCTTGTACCACCTTCCCACTCTAATCTTCCCCTTCCCGGTATCTCTAGAGTTACTGACTTAGCATTACCATTAAGCCCGGTATAATAGGGGTACAACCAAGTCATTCCTCAGATTATATCAAGTCAGTCATATCCAGCATAACCAAATCAACCCAAGTCTAAAAATCCATAAACACAACAGGATGAACACAATAGACTTGGGAAACTATGACTGACTCTTCAACTAGGGTAGAAACATGGATGGGGGCATCAAGTATATCACAAAACACATCAAATTCCAAGGCAATTGAAATGACACATACGAATAAGTAGAATCCAGTTCAAACAAAACAATAACCATTCGGGCACAGACAAGAGTAGCTCTTGTGACAATTTCATCACAACCTCAAACTCGGTCTTGCTCAAAAAACATAAAACTGAGCCCTGTCCTGTTGATGGGAAACCTCATTGCCTGGCTGCACTACTCCTCTACCAGCATTACCATTTCCCCGGCCTCCACGGCCTCGCTGATTTCCTCCTCATATGCCCAGGTCCTCTATAATTTTAACACACCTTATACCTTATATTCGATTACCGAACACTGAATTAGATTGCGGGGGTTAGTTCAGGTACGATTCGGGGTCCATAATTATGACTAGAAAAATAGGGGAGACAGGGCTGAGATTCTGTCTCGCCTTGTCTCGCACTGGCGGGAGGAATCCTGCATTGGCGGCCTCGCCTTAGCGGGAAATGTCCCACCCCAGCAGCCAAAATGGAAACAGAACCCCTGCCAATAATTTTTTTCGGGGGTTCTTTTCTTTTCTAAATTCCACAAAGGTTCCTAATTTTACTTGGCAATTTTAGAATAATCCTCATAACTAGGATAATCATGGTCTACCCCCAGTCAATCCCACGATACACGAACCAATTCATTCTTGTCAATTCAACACCAAAACCTACACTTCCCCAGGATACACACAGACACTCACACGATACTAAGTCAAGATCTTCCTTTCACAATGAATTTCACGATACTCAAGTATTTACAACTTGCATAACTTCAATGACCAGGCCAACATATTGTACATATCAAAGTTCAGGCACACATTTGTTGTGCACATAATCACCTCATCACATTCAAGCAATTACAATTTCACATTCGCAGTTAATTCAGACAACTAGAAGCACACATTCAAAGTTTCCAAGATATAATTCACAAATAAGTCCAAATTCTTAATTAAGTATTTTGCTCCATGGATGACCATTCCTGATCACCCATGCATTCACACCACCCCTAGGTCCAGATACCAATTGGAACCTTCGCAGTTTCCTATTTGCCTTGCTTGTGGCCCTTCAGTCACGACCACGATGACTAGTTCACTTTGTTGAGATACCAATTGGAATCGGGAGATACCAATTGGACTCAGCTCATACCACAAGCGACAATAGTAGCTAGAGAGCCCCACAAAACTACTAATTCTAATCATAGAACTTGGTTGGACCCAATTCTTAACCGCCTCAACCCTTAACTGATGGTAACCAGACCTTAAATAAATCTTAGAGAAAACCGATGCACCTGCAATTAGTCAAAAAGGCCATCTATCCGAGGCACTGGATACTTGTTCTGAAAGGTGACCCTATTCAATTGTCGGTAGTCTATACACATCCTCTATTGCTAGCGATGGTGTTACAACTTTTGTTGCTCTAGTTCTGACCATAGAGTGAAGGAGGAAAGTGTCACACCCCGAGCCTACACCCTGGGTGGGACTGACACTCGAAGACCATTCATGGCCCCAAGTGGCCTGGCTTACGTAACTCAGTGGAAGGCAATATTCATATCTATAATGATCAAAGAACTTAACTGAACTGAATAATGAAATAACTGAGAATTTTTAAAGGTTAAACATTCAACTTGGCCAAAAGTGGCAACCCAAGTCTTGACAATAAGAAATGATAATGAAAAGAGTCAAAGGACTAACATTTGACTGTCTATGAAGACTCTAATAAAAACTGAGATGGTTGTTGGGACAGACCCCACAACATCCTAATAACAAAACTAGAAAGCAATGAAATGGAGCCTCCGGAAAGCAAGGAGGCTCACCAATGGACTCTGAACTGCTCACTAGATCAACAATGCATCAGAATGCCGATCCTAGATACCTGTATGTACATCATAAGTCGATGCAGGCCAACTGGCATCAGTACATTGAATGTACGAGTATGCGAGTTGGAATGCTAAAACAACATAGGCTTGAAAGGGAATCTGAAAGAAACACTTACCTGGGCTCTTCTCAACTCATGAATACTTAACTGAACTCATTTCAATATAATGCAGTTTAAAACAAGTGCAATATAAAGAAAAGTTGTTTAAAAACATGATGTCAAATCTGTGTGTATGCAAAGATACATATAATTCTGAGATGTATGTAAA
>JAJOOO010006375.1:0-20771 GCA_029582685.1 Solanum piurae
TAAATAAATAAATAAATAATTTTACAAAAATACTTCACTTAGATAATATTTCAATATTTTTCTTCCCCCCCCCCCCCTTAATATGGTCCTAACTATAAAATTATTCAATTCAATTTAAGTCAAATAAAAATTATCCAAATAGTTAATTACTGGATAACCGCATATTAGCCGGCATTTCGAGTGCTTTAAAATCTTTCCTGAAATGCTAATAAGAACCCCGAACTCCTTTTAAATATTTTTCAATTGATTTCCTGTTTTAATTTTTTGAAGAATTAATTTTCTTAATTTTACCTTAAAAATAAAGTGACAACTCTTAAAATCAGTCTTAGTCTATTTTTTAAATAAAACAGTATAAATTTACATAAATAATAGATTATATAATTTTTATTTACGAATTATAGCATATCTTTTACTCTTACACATATTAGCCTTACTTTCTTACCACAAATAACATGGTCACTATCACTGTTTTTTATATAATATTTTTTGGAACCCCGGGATAACCCGCAACTGTTACAACCTCTACCATAATCTTTGCCCTCCGGGTGAGCACTTTGTGCGCACTGGGTAAATCCCCCACTGTGTAATAGCCTGCAAATCTCACTGGGATGTAAACCGCATTAGGCAAGCCCTATGCGACAGGCTCGACTCAAAAGGCATTGAGGGGGGATCGATCTCGGGTCATCCGTGTGGATAACCACTTTAATACATATTTTTCAGAGCTTCACCTCTTCTTTTTCAGTAAATCACCATCACCAGACCACCGATTGTTTATATTTAATACAATTTTGATACAACTTGAATACAATTTTCCAGAACTTCACATATATATTACTAAAATATTTTTAATACAAATATATTATAAGTATTATATGTGAATTTCAAACATTCCGGTACTATTTATATTAGTTTACATTGTTGGATATGTATTATATTTATTCTGGAATAATAACTATCGAATTTATAGTAATGTATAATATTGAATTCGAATTGAATTATAACTATCGTATATATTATACAATTTAATATAACTTTAATAGAGATTTTCAGAGCTTCACCTCTTCTTTTTCGTAGTCACCATCACTAGACCACCGATTGTTTATATTTAATACAGTTTTAATACAACTTTAATATAATTTTTCAGAACTTCACCTAATATACAATTTTAATATAATTTTAACGCATATTTATATCAAATGGTTATTAAAGGTAAAATAATGTCATATATGATAATAAAAATAAAATAATACTTAAAAGTGTGACTAATCAAATAAAATATATTATTTATGTAAATTTCCCCAATTTCAAAGTCTCAACCCCAACATAAAAAGTAGTGGTAGTACTATAATTCTCATAAATTATACGGAACATAATACATGAATAAGTTAAATCTTAGTCAACTGCCAAATGACTCCTTCAATGAATGTACACCTATTTATCATGCATATATTTAAAATTGTATAAATTTTAGGAATCACGTAGTTTTAATATGAAATTACAATTTATCTCTCTTTAGTTTGTAATTACATTAATTCCTTAAAAGTAACACAAACCGGATACATAATAGGTAGCTCGGATACATTAAAGAATATCTCGGATACATTATAACATAAACCAGATACATAATATGTAGCTCGGATACATTAAAACTAGCTCGGATACATAATATGTAGCTCGGATACATTAAAAACTAGCTCGGATACATAATATGTAGCTCAGATACATTATAAAATAAATCGGGTACATAAATATGTAACTCGGATACATTAAATACTGGCTCGGATACATTATTATGTAGCTCGGATACATTAAAGAATAAGGGATTTTAGAGGTTTTCAGAAATAGAAGAGGACATTGGAAATAAAGGAAACATAAGATGTGTATTTCAATAATTTTTTCATTGTTTTGAACCCTAAACTCAAATCCTAGTATTAACTAAGTTAGACGTAAATATTTTAAATGATTATTAAAATTATATAACAAAATCATTTATTTGAATATTTTTTATAACAATAAAATTAATTATTTTTTAATATTGTTTCTCTATAAATAATTCCAATTGAAGAATCCAATTTTTGGTAGTGGCGTGATAGGGGACCGACGAATTAAAAACCTCTACCCACTTATTATCTAAACAAACCACCTTATCAATGCACAAACATTAGTGACGAAAACGACATCTTAAGTATTTCAAGGTGATTTGAATTGTTTTTACGTATTATACCATCTCTTTTGTCACTCGATTTGATAATCACGTTAAAGTTTGATCAAATTTAAATTCACACCAATAAATACGTATTATATCCTCTTATCCAATATAAGTGAATTGTTGAGGTTATAGTACACTTTTTAGAAACAATATTTAAGAGTATAAATTAAAAGATATTTTTCTTAAATATTTTCTTTGACTCTTTTCAAATTCTTTTTAAAGTAGACATATGTAAAGTAGTTACGAATCTCACTAAAAAAAGTAATTAATTTGAGATGAGAAAAGTAATTTTTATATATTCTTAAAATTTGAAAATTTCACTTATTTTGACTATGAAAAAAGTTTCAACAATTCACTTATATTAGATTAAAGAGAGTATTAAATAGTGTATCAAATTATATTGTATCATATCATATTAGACTGTACTGATAAATATAATATTTGAATATATTATATATCATTTTTCATCATTGAATAACGTCCCATATTAATCATTTGAAGGATAACTTAGTAGAAAAGTAGAATAAGAGGTAAACTATATATATATATTTTTTTTCTTAGTTTGATCCCTAAGAAATTCATTCTCTTCGTCTTTCTATCATGGTAGACATGATAAGACCCTTCTTTTGATAAAAGAAAAAGATGCTGATATGATTTGCTTTTTCTTATATATATATATATATATATATATAAAAAAAAAATAGAATAAAGAATAAAATATATAATTATTAAATTATAAGTAAAGACAATAAGAAAAAAAAGGGAGAAAAAGTTGTTTGACGCGATATTATTTCATGAAATTGGACTTTTCAATGTTATGTAACGATAAATTTAATAATACGATCGATAAAATAAAATTTATGTAATAATCTCATCAAAACAAACATAGTTTTTAAATACATAATACACAAAATTTACTAATTAACTTAGTTTTAACTCACATGTATACCCTTCAACTTTAAATATACATAAATAACCACTTAAATTTATATAAGTTAAATAAAGAGGAACTTTCGCATATAGCCACTCAAAAATAGCTTAATTACGCTCAATAGCTACATGTTATAGGGAGGAGAGTGGCGAGCGAGACTGGGAGAGGGAGGAGAGAGGCGAGCGAAAGAAGGTAGAGAGTGGGAGAAAGGTGAATTGTATATGTATATCAGTTAGATAATTGTATATTATACATATGTATTTGTATATTCTAGCGAGAGAGATTGGGAAAGGGAGGAGAGAGGCGAACAAGATTGAGAGAGGCAAGTGAGATTGGAAGAGGGAGGAGAGAGATGAGCTAGAGAGGACAATAATTTGTATAATTATAATTCGCAGGTACGTTTGTATAATTCACATATTTTTGTATAATTGAGTAATATAAAATCTGGAATTATACAAATAAAATAAAACTCGAAATAATGAATTGATACAAACATAAACATATGAACTTTAAACAATTATACAAAATATATTATACAAATTACATTATATAAATTATATTATACAAAATCCAAAAACTACATGTTTATACAAACTTTAAAAAGTTATACACAAAAAAATTGAATGTATATGATGATAAAACTGAAAAACCAAAGGAAATCATCGTCATATACAAATATAAACAATCGTATACAAATACAAATTAAACAAATAATTGGAAATTACAAATATAACAAATTATACATATACAAACTAAAAGGCAATCCATATAATTAATATATAATATTAGTGACGAATGATAATTATAGCAAACTATAGATTTGACAATTCACGTCCTAAACAAGTTGTAATGGTTGATTAAAAAATTGGACAAAAAAAAGAAGAGGAAAAGACAAAATTGAAAAGTTGCGTGGTTTTTACGCGAAGGGTAGAAGAGGAAATAGAGAAGAAAAGAGTACAAGTATAAATACGTCAAAAACCTTAAAATTGATAATCTTTTGTTTTTCCTTGTTTTGTTAAGGCGATAAAACACAGAAGAAAAAAATGTCTCAAACAGCGGAGGAAGACAAGAAGCCCGGCGGCGATCAAATTCACATCAATCTCAAAGTCAAAAGTCAGGTCTGCCCTTTTCCCTTTCATGCGCATATTGTCTCCCTGCTTAGGGTTTTGTTTGATAATCTTAATTACTTTCGTCACACTTTTGTCGGATTTTGAGATTTAACTAAGTTTATGTTTAATCGTAAATTTTTTCATATATTTATTTTTAATTGTCTATAATTGTAACTTAATAGTACTTTTATAGTTTTATTTGGCTGTTGAAAAATAAAAAATGTCACATAAATTGGCATAGAAGGAATATGTGTTAGATTCGGTCTACGTTTCGAAGATAGTCATGTCTGATTGTACCGTTGTTTATATTCCTGCTTGATTATATGTTGCAGTTGTTTCTGTTTGTTTGTACTATGTTCTAAAATCTGGATTGGGCTTCATTAAGCTGCAGGGGAGTTCTTAAATCTTCTGTTGTGAAAATTGAAAAAAAATAGTTTTTGTTTCAAAGTGAAAAATGATACTCTATAATTGTGTTTGGCCATGAAGTAAATTAGTTGTTTCTGAATTTTTGTGAGTAATTTGGAGTGGAAAAACAGGACTTTTTTTGCTGTTTTTGGAATTTCTGAAAACTCTTGAGTAAAGTGAAAACAGATTATTTTTTTCGGAATTTTATGGCCAAATGTGCTAACTTTATGGCTAAATTTGTTTGAGATCATGCACGGAGTCATTTGATAAGATCTAAATTACTTGAATCAAGTAGAAAATTTTGTGCGGAACTGAATAATTAAACAGTTAACTCGTTTGTACAAAAAATAGTCACATATTAGTTTCGGTGTTCTTGCTAGCTGCTTTTAACATATTTTTGATCATATGGTTCAAATTGTTGTTTCATTTTGTTTGCTTTTTTATTTATTCTTTTTAAATTTGGTTTGGGTTTCTTTTATGCTGCAGGGTAACTTATAAATCTTCTATAACTGAATTGCGAGGCTAAATTTGTTTGAAAACGTGAACCGACTCATTCGAAACTGAATGCTTGAACTGTTGTCTCATATTTGAGTCACGGTATTTTGTTGTTACTGCTAGTGAATCTTGTGCTAGTCTTTATGCAAATACAGAAGCTTATGAAATGTTTCAAGTGTGCCATTTGTGAGGTGTTGGGTTTATGTATCATTGTTTTTGCAAAGAATGTACTTATTCTAGTAATAATAATGTAACTTTTAATGTTTTGAGGTGAAAAAAACATTCCTCCGCATCATGAATCAAAGATAATCTATGTTTTTCAGATTAATTTTTAGAAAGAGTAGTCATCATTTCCCTTAAAAACTCTTGTGTGCATTATGTGGTTGCAAAAGTCTCTAATTCCTGAGCCATTTACCAAGCCAGGTTTATTATCAACTGTGTCTGATCGAGTGGGTAAAAGGTAGCTGCTTGCTCCATAGGGTACTGAACATAATTTTCAATACATGTAAGATATTGGCTTCTAGAATAGTCTTTTTCCCTTGTGGGGATTCCAATCATTCTTGTGGGGAAGGGTTATTATAGGGGGTGAGATTATAGATGGTAAAGCGACACTTTTCTTCTGTGTTTGTTGTGTTAGATTGAGATAGTTCTATGTTTTTGATATTTGTATACATTTATTTGATAGGGTATTAAACCAAGGTACTAGGTATAGTGTAACCGATGGTGTTTGCTGAGGATCATGCCTTAGTCATCAATGGTAGGCTTTGACGCTACGCATAAATTGCTTGCATCAATTAGTGGTAGACAACTTCCCTTAGTCGTATATCATATTAAAATTATGTGTGATGGCTTGACAGGTAAGCCCACCTGGAATAAAGTGATCATTTGTGTTGAATATATCTAGTTGATCTCCATGTCATGACCTTCACATGGGAACCTACTTACTCTGTCTTCAGATTTTTCTTTGTTTGCTTTGCAATCTGATTGCGGAATGTGATGTTGTGTGTGATTGGTTCCATCTTCCCTTCTCATCATTATGGTGACGGCTGCTTGTTAAAGAGAAGTGCCCTCTTGGCTGCCATAACGAATTGGACAATGTTGAGAGATTTACGGATTTAGCTTTCTATTGGTTGCAGGATGGTAATGAAGTCTTCTTTAGGATCAAAAGAAGCACCCAGCTAAAGAAACTCATGAATGCATATTGTGACCGGCAGTCTGTGGATTTTAATTCAATTGCATTCTTGTTTGATGGTCGTCGTCTTCGAGGAGAGCAGACTCCAGATGAGGTATCTCTCAGACCATCTGTTGTGCTCACACAAAAATATAATATGTTTGTTTTCTCTTATTCTTTATACTCTTTGTTTTCAAACAATTTTTCTCCCTTGCTTCAGCTGGAGATGGAGGATGGCGATGAAATTGATGCAATGTTGCATCAAACTGGAGGCTCAACTGTTTGAGGCATCTCATCTCTTTTGTTTATGGACATAGACTCTGTTTCTAGGTGGTAGACTTTAATGAATGTAGCTTGTGCTACTTTAGGTACTGTAGAAGCATATATAAGCTGTGTGGTTTTGCCTATGTTTGACCAGTTTGTATGAACTTAGCTACGTATTGCTTAATGCTTACTGTTGCAAGAAGATCTCCTCCGTCGTGAAACTGAAGTGTTGCTTGTTCTACCTATAACCTATCTGAGATTACTGTGCATCTCATGTGTGCATCTCATGACTTGTTATTCCATTTCCAATTTACATCAATCCATCAACTTGAAAATTCGTAATTCAATTTTCTAATAGACTCGTTTGTTTCACAACTCAAGGAGAAAACTAGAGTATTGTTTGATTGGGTTCATAAATTGCAGACAACACAGAACCCATACTGCTACAATCTTGTTTATGTCTGCTGGATTGAGAGCAGGTACACGTAATATAAAAGGGAGATACAACTCCAAAGAAAAGAAGACATTGGATACTTCTAACATTTCTACTTTGTATTTCAAAAAGTATCTCCATGTTTGCATTATTTACAAGACATTCTCTGGTATGCTACAAGCTCTAGGTGGAGTCCCCGTCCTTAACACTAGAAGGGGACGATAAAAAAGTAGATAGCAACAAAAAACCTCTGGGGGCAACAGCCAAATAACTGAGCAAAACTGATTTCCTATATGATATTTTCCCATGAAGAGATAGTAGACCTTATCCTACATACGGAAAACTTCCTGGTCAGTGACGGAGTTAACTTTTGCTGTACAAGCTAAAAGGCGCAGAGGTCTCTCTCTCTCATCAATCGATCGTTCTGAATTTTCGCTGGTGGTGCACATCTTTTGTATCCACCCACTGCACAAGTGAATAATCATTTGGCATGAAAATGATGAAGTATTAAAGTTACTGAAAATTTTAGATAATAAGTCTAATGCACAAATACTGGAACCAAGCAAGTTTTAAAAGGAAAGGAGCAAACACAACCCAACCACTACACCATAATGAGAAATGGACATCCTCCGAAAAGGTAACAGAATTTTACCATTTGATAAGATGTAATAGCAAATATGATTAACAAGACTTGAAATGATGTAAACTTACTGTGATTTGTGTTCCAGATGTTGGTGGACTGCGGCCACGTTCTGCAGGCTGTGACCTTTTCCCAGGCTGGGATAATCTTTGTATAAAATCACTCATATGATTATAGATACTGCAAATAAGATGTTTAAGATTCAATCAGCCAATCCAAAAGGTAAGTAGGTGCATCCCGCGAAAATTCAACATAAACAGTTAAAAATTATTAGTATTTCAGAGTAACAATAGATCAAAAAATCTTTATCGGGATGCACGGAAACAGGACAGGTTTTCACTTATTTTTCGCTCTGTGCTGTAATCCAAGCCTTTTTGATGGAGCCTATAAGGTACCAATAAACTAGCAGTCATGTTACATAAAAGGGTGATAAGTACCACATAATTTGCTGATTAACACCAACTTCTTTAGCCAATTAGATATTTAGTCCTCCATCAGGAGGCCTATTAGACACATCCTGAACATCCTAACTATATTTTTCTCTTCCTAGTCCAAAATCTAACTCCCATCCTATCAGTTGCAAATGCTACGTGGCAGCAGGCAATGAAGTTAATTTGAAAAGTACCCATAGAAGTTGACATTCTAAAAGAAAGACCAGCAAAATAGAGAACCATACCTTAGCCGGTGTCTGTTGCAGGCTGTGAAAAAGGCAACAAAACCATAGAGAATACTTCGAAGAGCTTTGAAAATCTGTAAGTCAAAACTCAGAAGAAATGTATTAGCATGAGAACTTTTAATAATTCTCATACTAGCATCAAATGGACACAAGTGAGCTACCTGAGAGAAAAGGTCATTCCAAAGAGAACGCCATATAGATACAGATACTGCACTGGATGTCACTGTAGTCTCCACCTGAGAAGTGACTCGAACTATGCTACTCACGAACAGCCATGAATCCATAATCACTTCATATATAGAAGTACATAAAAATCCCAGAAGGCTAGAAAAACCAAAGACCAGGCGAATTGGAGCATACGCTACTTCCCACAGAATCCAGACGATAGGATACAATAAATAAGTCACTGCAGTTGAGAAAAATCTGATCAGAAAAAAAAGTCTCACACAGAGAGTACCAATTTTAAATTCATAAACCACATTTTAAGCAAGAGAATTGGGATCATATTCAGCAGTTGCACATGTACTTACCAAGATTCCAAACAAACGATGTGGTATACCAGAGAGGTAGTAATAAAATCTCAATGGTTTTTCCCACCAAGGTATAAGAAGACCAGACTGTAAACCATATTACGGAAAAGAAATCTTCCATAATCTGTGCACACATAGTCGAGTAAGGAAGGAAGAATCCCACAAACTCAACAAGTGGACCTGCCATTGGCTGTGTGAGAACGGAGAAAAATGACCGAGTAGTACGCATTGTCATGAGGAACCACCTGAATGCCTTCTGAAAATTGTGCAGAAATAGCATGGTTCCCAAGTACTGAATTCTTGATACCATTTCCCATGTTTCAATCCAATCAAAAAGTGGACCAAACAAACTAGATGCTGTCGCTTTGAGTACAGGTACATTTTTGTATAGATCATAAAATCCAATCAGAACAGTAACCACAGAGATTATGACATATAAAAATCTTGCTAGAGGGCACATCCATGGGCGATAAATATGGCAAAATACTGGATAGGACTGGAGAAATATGACCCATGAAGGAAGCCCAGCTTCCAGTAGTCTAAGAAGCCGCAAGTCCGAAAGAATGATGTCTCTTAGTTTGAAAGGGAAATCGCGATGATTAAACCGAAACAAAAGCAAAACATCCTTGTACTGGGAGGCTTCAACTACTTCAGAAGTACTTCTGTCAGAGGGCTCACCATGTAGTTGTGATTCAATAGTTTCAGAAAAGGGCTCCTCAGAGAGCATATCAACATTGAATCGCTTACTGATAGACTTCAAAAGTTTTCTTCTCTTATGAGGTCCATCAAGTGGAGTTGGTGTATGCAGAGAAATTTCACCATTTTCTGTTGCAGGGTACATACTGAAACTTCTCATTGAACCGCAAGGAGATTCATCATCGTCACTTGAATTGGCAGAAGAAATATCACTATCCGCCACATCAGAAGTCCCCCGAAAAATGTCTTGAGAATCATAAAATACCTCTCCTGTAAAAGTTTCCCGTAAAATACATGTAAGAATTTTGCAAGCCTAGGAGAGGAGTTCATCAAGTAACATATGAAGAAATGAACTTACAGCAGATTAGATGGGTCTTTGCGAATATTTGGGCCAAATATTTGTTTAATGAAAGCGGATTAGAACAAGTTCTATGGAAAGTAAAAATCACTATTACTGAGTGAGATTTTCATTTCTAGTAGGACGGTCAATGAAAGTTCTCTTTTTCGAAAATGCCAACGGTATTTTGCACTCTCTATGCCAAGATAATCAGTGGTTTTCCATTCACTATATAACTGTCTAGTTCCTCCGACCAAGGAAAAATGGTTCATTTCTTATAGGCACACTTTAAGAAACAAAGAAGTGGATTTCTACATGCATAAACCAAAGCAAAGAAAAATGGGGGAAGAGCTGAAGTCATCAGTGGCCCTAGATAGGACCAGGTAACTATTTATTGAATCAAATAAAGAAGCATGGTATCAAATACCATGTGAATAAAGGATACCTATAGTAGATTCCAAACACACTTTCAGGAGATGATGTTCTGTGGGAGTCCCAGAAAACCATGACGACATGCATTTAGCAGCTTGTGCTACACTATCAAATTCCCATCTTTTCATGAACTTTGTTTCTATGGCAAGTGATGTATCTGTCTGCCCAAGAGTTTAAAATAAGTTAGCAGCATACATTTAAAAGGTCAAACAACCAAAAGGAAGTGACTTATACCTGAAGCTCATTGAAATAATTTATACCACGCACATCACTCCACGCAACTTCAAACACAATGAACCCATACAAGGTCCTATGTAATTTGCTATTCAAAATTAAAGAGTTTCTCAATTTCTTTACAGGTAATAATTCCCTCCTCTTGGACAATGTTGCAGCATCAAGAAAGGGAAACCATCTTCTGACGTTTTCTGATTCACTCGTGCTTAATTCTGGACTAGATTTTATATCCATTATATCTCCATTATCTTTCCTCTGCTTCCTCCCTCTGGTATTTGCAAAGGGAGATAATCTGGACTGCATTTGGAAAAACAAAATCCCTAGTTAAACATACAGAAAAGAGAAAAAGGGAAATAGGGAAATGATGCACTACCAACCTTGGTAACCATCAATTGCCATAAGTGTGCAGGTTTAGAGACAAGATCTCTAAGCCATGGACGGTTGTCCACCAAGATATATAATCTCTTACTCTCAGGGGCGAGGAAAACGTGAAGATGTGAAAGATAGGATTGCAAGTCCCTGTAAAATATAAAGCAGTATCTAAATATTAAGACAACTAAATAGATAATTGTTGACTAATGGTTTATAGCAACTTACATAAAACTTAGAACTTAATATGAATTTTAACTGCTATATCAAAATCTCCTAAGATACTAATTCTGCTAATGAACATTAAGTCACCAACATGATATTTTATTTGCCCAGCGACGCAATAAGCATAAACGGAGCTAGCATACATCTTATGGACTCATCCAAATCCAATAGCTTTGGCTCGGAACTGTGTGTGTTAGAAAATCCACTTTGATGAGTACAAATTACAGATTGCAAACCTAGTAAATGAAATGTGCAGAATTAGAACCCCAAACTTGAACCTACAATGTTCAAATCGTGGATTTCCACTCTAGTAATAATACAACCTCTCCTAACCCTTTTAACTTCATTCGGAGAGCCTATCATATGGTAACTTCAAGCAGCTTCCTCAATGATGCAAACACATTCCACCTAAAGTCAAATTCTCAATGTGAATCTGTTGATGGAATAAAGCCTGAAGTTCCTTTTGAAACCAAGTAGTTCAAAGTCTTCAAGCTGGTTTTGGGACATATAACAATAGAAAAAACCATTTACATTAATTTTTAATTTGAGGAAGTCCTCTTTGTTTTTGATTGTTTGCTTTTCTCATCGACACCTGGCATGAACTAACTTGCCTCATTAAAGTCCAAAAAAGACCATCCTTCACACCATACATCCTGCCAATTTAATGCAAGTTGGACCTCTAACAAACTCCTCCAACTTCCCACAAACTCACCAAAAAGTTTGTCATCACAAAGTGAACTTTGTGACAGAGAGAAATGTAAAAAGAACTAATGAGCAGAATAAGTTATTCATGGTAGAAAACTAGAAATCATCAAATAGCAGGTAATGAAAATTCAAGATTTATCTTCCACAAATTTTGCTCCTTAGCTCCACTTAACTAACAAACAAAAGAGCAGCAAGAGCCAGAAAATTATCATATATTTGTTTCAATGCAACAAATTTCCAAGATTTATTGGTATATCTACAGGCAATAAACAATGACAAGTAACGGGAAGCAAAAAAGTTCTCAGCACAGAAATATCACAAATTAAAACAAACCCAACAAAAATTTACATTTACAGAGCTTAAACAAAGAAATACAGAATTCGATACAACTCAACACTAAAAAGAGAAGAATTTGTTACCCGATTTGCAAACTAGTCAAGGGAAAGACACATTTGCCATAATCAATGCTCCCCATGAACCCCTCTTCAAATTCGCACCACCAATCACTGCTCCAACAAAATCCAAAAAAAAAAACCAACAAATTAAAACAGCCCACATGCTCAAATTCCTAAAAAAAAATCGAATTTGAGAAGAAAAAAAAAGTTATAGAATTCCAATTACCAGGATGAATAAAAATGGGATCAAGGAAATTCCATGAAAAATTCAACTCAGCCAACAACCCAGAAGAAGAAGAAGAAGAAAAACTCAGGTCTGAAAATAAAAATTCACCACAGCGCTTCTTCATAACACAAAGAGATAGATATAGCCGAATGAAGAAGCGTGTCAAAAGCGATCAGTAGCCATAAACACCCCACAGGACCATCGAAAAAACAAAAAAAAAAATCACAACAGTATGTCAGTGATTGAAAGAGACTAAATGCAACCAACCCCTTTTTATACAGAGATGAAATGAATTAATCTATAAAATTGGGATTTGTGAATTGCATTTAAGAAGATTGTGTGAATATTGGGAAACTGAGAAAAAATTGAAAAGAGGATTGCTTTGCAGAGAAGGTAGAAATGGTGGCAAACAGAGGAATTGGACACGTTTTTGACGAAAAAATGAATGAATGAAGGAAGGAAGAAGAGAAATTTAATTGGAGGTTATCTTTTTCAGTTGGTTTCGGGGAAAGGAAAAAGAAATGAAATGAATTTGGAATATTTATTTTGTTGAGAATCGGATGTCCAAAATCGAATCAAAAATAAAATAAAATTGTAAATCAAGTTAAAAGGTTTGATTAGTAGTTTGATTTGATTTGTTTTGGTAATGTAAAAAGAATTTGATAAATCAAAAATTAAATCAAACCGTAAATAAATCAAAAGGCTCGATTAGTGATTTTGGTTTGATTTGTTTTGATAATGTAAATAAAACTCGATTATACTTGAGTTGGGTTGGTTTGATTTTTAACTAAAATAAGTCAACTGAGATCAAACCAACTCGATATTATATATATAATTTTTAAAATTTATTTTATATATAAAAATATTTACTTTGATATAATTTCTAGTATTTCTTATATTTTTTTCATAATTTTTATCTTTTAACATATTATTTCAAGTTTTTGAGACTTAAAATTTTGAATGATCGAATAAAAATTATAGTTCATAGATATTAATAACTCAAATCAGAATCAAAATCAAATCACTACTAAGGTTAAAAGAAATTGATTCAACAATAAGAATGAGAATAATGTTGAATATTTGTTCTTTAGTTTTACATTAGCCTAAACATTTAAAATACATAACCTATTTTTATTTTTGTTTAATGTTTAATCATGTAATTAGAACTTATTAGACTTATTTTAGCATGATTCAGTACTTTTAAATTATGATCATTTTCATTATGACTTATTAATTTGTAATATTTATTTTATGCGATTTCATTATTATTTTTTGTTGAAAATTTTAGTATCATCATTCATCTCATATTTTGTGTTATTTTCTTAAGAAACACCTTAGGTAATTATCTTTTGATAAAACTAAAAAAATATTTGAAACACAACTTAATTATATATTTATATGAATACTTTCCTAAAAAATTTCGAATCAACGCAATCATATACACCAAAATTGAGGGGTATAATGGTAAAGATTGGTGTTATAGGGAAAAGGGATAAATGTAAATGTAATTCCGTCTCGCGCCAGCATTGTCGTTGTCATAGCAGGAAACCAGCAAAGTCTACACTTGCTATAAATCTAGAAACCACTTCCCTCATTTTGATATGAGTTAGGTGTTGTCTTAGGGCAAAATTGTCAAATTTTATTGAAAAATAGATTTAAAAGAATTGTTATAAAGGAATTCAAAATAAGGAAGGTATGCGTAATATCGTAAGCTATGAAGGAGGTGATTGAGCGAAATGTGAGAGGAGGTCTCTGAAACTATCCCTTATTATTAATTTTGAGTAAAAAATTGGTCTTGTTTTAATAAATGTATATTCACTATTCAATAGTTTGCAAATCACACCAAAGACATAGGCCACACTAAACAAGCTCATGCCTAATTAGCAGACTGAGGCTGAATTCGATTCCAAATCTCTTATTATCTAATACGAACACACCCTATATACTTATCAACATTAAGAAAAACGGTTGGAGACTTAAGTGAGTAGCGAAGCAAAGTTTGGAGAAATACTTAGATAATAATATATGGAAGACGTGAGCACAAGGGAAAGAACAACAACGATGTGGTTCGTGTGCATGAAAGATGAGAATGTGTTGTCCATATTCTAGGGATTTCTACACAACTAATCAAACTTTTTTTTAGTTGATATAATATTTGTGACCTAAATTGTTGAATGAATTACTATTTAATTAATTATTTTATTCGACTGCTTGATTTCAATTCAATTTATTTCTCTATATATTTGTCCTTGAGTTTGTTAAGCTATGGTTACTTTTTTTCCTTTTCGGGTTCAAGTTGTGTATTTACGTGTGAGTAATTGAGAAGTACATAAGGTTGCAAGTAATTTTTGAAAAAGAAAACTTCTTAATTCTAAGTTTTTGCTTAGATTTTTGGATAACCGTCTCATATAAGCAGTGGATTCAATGAAATAATTATATCTTCATGATTTTATTTTATTTGTGGTTTTTCATGTTTGATATTAGTTGAGGAAATTCAATTAATTCGCATAAGAGACTCTAATGAAAAAATGTTTTTTATCAAGATTATTTTTATTCGTAAGGATTAAACTCATAATCTCATAAGTATTAAAGATGAAAATTAGTTTTGTTTACTTTGATTAACATATATGCACATGCTATTTTTCTCTTTATTCAACACGGCAAAGAGTTTACAAATTGTTACTTCTTCGATTCATTTTTACTTATTAACATTGGTTTGACTTGACCCCCCTTAAAAAATAATAAATAATAGAGGTAATATTATTAAATTATTTTTTGACTTTATTAAATTTAATACTTTGTGAAATGTATTAGATGATAACTAGTATTTAATATATAGTAAGGGTAAAATAGACACAAAAAGTTATCTCTTGATTTTATAAATTAGACAAATATTGTTCAACAACTATTTTTAAAATAGTAGACAACTATTGTTAGTTTTAGAGAATATTTATTAAAAATTATAATAAATGACAATTTAATAATATAAGTCATTAAATATAATAAATTCAACATGGTTAATAATAAGGGTCAAATTGAGAATTAAATAATAAATTATTTTTTATTTCTTTAATCTAAATAAGAAAAAATAGATTTATTTTTAGTAGTGTAATCATCCGTAATGGATATGTTAAAAGTGAACGATGAGAGGACTTGTACAAGTTTGAAATTGTCCTATCATTTTATTTTTCTTTATGTGCGAATTAATTCATCCTTAGATATATGTGCATTGAATTATTCTAAGATGAGTAATGTTACACATGGTGCATGGAATCTTTTTATAGGCAAAGAGTAATTAATTGATTCAATAATTTAATTAGTTAATAATGGATGCCGTTGGAGATATCCCAATATAAATACGCATCCACTTCAATAGGATAAAATTTATAATCTCCATTTTATATTAGTCGATCACTTTTTATTTTATTATATTGGATAGTGAATGCTAACTAAATCTCCAATAATGGTGAGACAATATTTAATGATCCATTACTTTAAAAACTCTACTATAACTCAACAGAAAATAAAGGCATACTCTAAAAAAAGGTACACCTAAAAGAAAGATCAAGTTTTGTTTTATATAGTTTTAAAGTTTTAATATCTAGTATTTTTCTTTTTACATATATATAATCATTTTGTTACAATACATTATACATTTGCTTCTTTAATCAGAGTTTCAAATTATATAATTTGACGTTGCTTTTGGCCGACGTCTTTCATAAGATAATAGGAGTATTATTAGTATTAATAATACTAACTTTATTTTAAGAATTAATTAATGTGTCAGTGCATTTATAGTCCGTGATTGCCATAATGATTAACCTTAGCGTGCGATAAAAAAATAAATGTACACTACTAGATGAAATATTTGTTTACATAGTGGTTTCAACTTTTTTTAAAATAATTCCATAAATTTAGTAGCTCGTTACCAGAGAAATTAAATATTATTAAAGGTTATAAAGAAAATTTTACAATACGATATGATATTACTATGTCTTACCCTCTTTATGTGTTATTTAAGTTTTTGACATGCCTATTTTTTTAAAATCATTTTAGAACATGAAGCGTAAGGATTGTTTGGCTAAATTATTGTTATCTCCTTTTTTAAATGTGATAATCTTAGTCAAACGGTCCTTAATTAATGTTTTCTTTAGAGAGAGATAAATAAATAAAATACTAAAAAAAACTTGAGATGAAATAATTATATGCTTGAGATTTCGACTAAATCGAATTCCGACCTTATGGAAATTTCAATGTAATAATCATTTAATTTTGCACACGACCACCCTTAGGATTTACTCCTACAGGTTACATTTACTTGTTATATTTGAATTTGACATACCTATTAAAAATAATAATTATTGACATGACTATTTTATTATACAACTCCTATTAATTGATGTTTAATATTATGTTTTGAAAATAAATAATTAATATTAAAGAGTGAAATATAAAGATTTTTTTTTAAATATATTAATGGTGAGCACCACTATTTTCAACCTTAAAGATAAAAAAATAATAAGTAAAAGTGAACAGAGAAAATAACATCTAAAAGATTAGAAGAAGACCAATTCAAGTCAACTAAAAAATAACTTATGAAATCTTGAAACATTCTTTGGTGGTAAGAAGGAAGTAGTTTCCCATAAATATAGGATGCAAAATTAATCGTGTGAACAAGTAATGGGGACATGGGGTAGGTACTAAATTTATTCCACTTTCAACGAATATTGTATTAATGTCACTTTGGCATAAAGTTTGATACTGGTAATTATTCCCTTTGTATGTCCATTTGAATATGTCTACGTTTTTCAGGTCGTAGAATTAATAGTTTTATTCCGTGTTCAGTATTTGTTTTGAACTTTTATATTGAAAAATTTCATTTAGGGGTTAAATTATTTCCTATAAAAAATGAATCTATATTCATGATTTAAACTCTATGTCAAGGATGAATGACCGTTTATCACTCACTTTATCACAACCTTTCATAGTAATAAAATAATTTATTCTTCCGGTTTTCCTTTTTTGCTTTTATTGTTCTCCCAACTACCTTGCATCATGTGCCCCTCAAATTCATTTATCTTTCAGAAAGAGACTTACACATAATGTTACCATAAAACACATTTGATGGGTCGAGCTCGGTTATACTTTGAAAAAACTCGATTAAACTCAGCTAGATATTATGAAAAGTTCGGTTGGGTTCGGCTTGGTTGAGATCACTCAACACACAATTCTAAGCTCAAATAACTATTCTTTTTCTTTGTAAAGCATGTGATTCAAATTTTCTTACAAGATTTTTCTTCTCCATTAGTAGAATGAGAAGAATTTTCGAAAGGAACTTATGAATCAATATTGAACACGTTGACAGAATCTAGTAATACATCTATATTAAGCAAAACAAGAAATGAAAAAAAACACATAAGAAAGTCGTATTTATTCTAAATTTACAATCTACATGAAACACTTCTATCAAAAATAAATATTTTATATTCAAGATTGATACAAAATTTGTAATTATCACTCTATCACAATCGACGATCCTCCATAAAATTAATAATAATGAGTATTGATTAATTAAGAGTATAGGGTAGCTATAACATCAAATTTCAACATTTATTTTGCACATGGTAACTAGTATAGTAGTGGATAATTTAGATGACAATAACAGCTTTGTAATTTTTAAATTTTAAAAAATGAAAAGAGAAAAAGACAACGCATGAGAACCTAAAAAGAAACTACTACTCCTAAAAAGTGAAAAAAAAAGCAGTGAGATTTTTAATTTTCAGAAAGTGGAAATTTTGGACCCAATTATTACCAAAAAGGATATTATTTGGATAAGTGGCGCCGCTGGTATGTTGTTTTCCTCCCCACATATTGTTAATATATTTACGTCAACTTCATATATAAATCATGAATATTTTTATGTACATGTATAATATATAAATATATTATTAACTTGGTCTTAATGAATATTTATACACTTCAACACACCTAAATTTTTTAGAAACATAGATGTTAACAAAAATCAAGATAAAAAATACATTTATATAGTACCATTTTATGTGTCACTAGAATAAAGGTTATCATTGGAGAACTTAGAACTGGGTAATTTATCTTTCCGTTGAATAACTTGTGATCTAATTTTAAACAGTCGTAGTAAGAGAATTACATCTTCTTTTTTCTCTTCACCGTTGGGTACGGAATTGCCTCTTTTTATCCTTAATATGAAATTTTCCAGCGTAAATTTGAATTTAATCAAACTCCAATATGAATACTGAACAAGTGGGAAACAAAAAAAAAAAGAGTTAAGATGTATATAGTATTTCTCTAGTTTCTCGAAAAAATTAGATTACTCGAGTCAATTCATTTTATGATGAATATCGTAATGATAAAGAGGAATATGAGATGTCACAGCCAACTTGAATAATTTTTATAGCTCAAATATCAAAACTTTCAGATTGTTAATAAGAGTTCAGTTCCTCACCTCGTAATTTCTTCCCTATTTCCCCTGCCCCTCCCTCTTCTTTAACTTTTTTGTGAATGAACAAATTTGGTCATTTTTCGTATAAATTATTTTTAGTTAAATTATAATTAAATTAACATTTAATCCTTTATCACTCATCACGAAAAATTAATTTAATTTATTAATTTTATATATTTTCCCTTAGAAATTGCAAATCACAATCCCAAAGCTCACATAAAATATGATCAATCATGCACTATTTTTAGCTGGTGATATTGACATTGTGAAATCTAATTCATGAGGGATAAATTAATCGTTATTTTGAAGGACTTAAAATGCTAAAATTTATTCTGAAACGATTAACAATTTAAGAATTTTGTATTTTTTTGTTATAATAATGGAACTCCAAGTGGCTATTACTGCAATTGATCCTATAATTTTGGTCCCTCAATAATTTCAGTTAAGGGACCTACTAAGTATTAATTTTAAAAAAAGAGTATTTGGACGTATCTTAATCGTTGGAATATCATGTGGGTAGGGCCCAATTTGTTAATCAAGACAAGAATAAGAGGTTAAAATATGAGGATAAGACGATTTAGAGGGTACCAGATCATTTATATCATCGGCATCTCCAACCCAATCCTCTATTTTACTTTTCAAATATAGAGTTTTTTATTTTTCCAGACAATCCAATTCTCTATTTATTCTCTAAAAAGGAATTTTTTTCTCTCTCCTCAATATTATATTATTATTTATATTTCATTCTTATTTTCTTATTTCATAATATAAATCATTTCTTCTTTTTGCAAATAATCACTCTATAATCTTTACATAATACAAAATTTTATTTTTTTTTCAAATTCTTCATTAATATAAAATTATATTTTATTCTAAATTTCTAAATAACATAAATTGCAATAAATATTATATATAATACATATTAACGGACAATTCAAATAAAAATGAACTCATTGATGAAATATAATTGCATCATAAATATTGTATTATTGTAAAATTTATTTTAAATTTTGCATAAATACTCAACTTTTAAGACTATTAGGTTACTCTCATGGGGTGTGCATCGGTCGGTTCGGTTCAGTTCGGTTTTATGTATTATCGGTTCGGTTTATCGGTTTTTGGTTTTTAAATATGTTAAACCAATAACCAAACCAATAATATATTTTTATCGGTTTTGGTCCTTAACGGTTCGGTTTTCGATTTAACCAATAAGAAATTATTTATAAAACAAATATATGACTTTTCTAATAAATTTGATGCGAAAACACAATAATGTAACTTTACAAATGCTCATGGAACAATAATAACAAAGATGAAAAGAATTATACAAGCGTGACACAAAGAGAAATTAAGAGGAATATGGTTCTTACTTTAGATTTTAACGTTTTTTATAATGTGAAATTGTGAACTCAAAGTCATTGTGAAGTGTGAATTGAAGGCTAAAGGACAAATATAGTAACTACTAAGGTATTAAGATTAATATATAATATGTATGTACAAGTAAAAATAGTAAATTACTAGTCTTAATGGGTTATCGGTTTACCCAATAACCCAATATTAAAAACCAATACCGAATCGATAACCCAATAATTTTTTTTTATAAAACCATTAAAAAACCGTTAACCCAATAACCCAATAACAATAAACCAATAACACTTTTATCGGTTGGTTCGGTTTTTGCACACCCCTACTCATGAATGTTCTATTAATGTTTTACGGAGTTCAAAATAAGTATTTTTTGTCCTTATTTTTTATGTGTAGCTAAAAATTATTTAAATTAACAATTTCATCTTGTGTCCAATTATTTCGTG
>JAJOOO010006376.1:0-12686 GCA_029582685.1 Solanum piurae
TGATTACTTATTACACTTTCATAATTGATTCACGAAACCCCCCCCCCTTTTAATTAATTGTTGTTTTCTTGGAAATACTTTGACTAATTGGATATAATCGTGGGTTAAAGTAAAGTCTAAATCATTTTCCTTGTGGGATCGACCCCAACCTAATAGTTGGGTTCTTTACTTGATAACGATCGCTTACACTTCTTTAGAGAGGTGTAATTTGAGCGTATCAATGAGATCGGAATTCCTGATCACAAAAATAACCATGGACTATAGCACACGGAAATCGGCAAAATGGGGGATTTACCTGCTCTAGGGATCGTTTGACCTTGAAAGTGGGTCGTTTTGGTCGTGAGGGCCAATTGGGTCCATAGCTAAGGTCTGAACGGACGTCCTTAAAATATTTTGTCAAAAATGAGGTCGGAATACTGGATCACCAAAAAATCCATGACTTATAGCACACGAAAATGGGCAAAATGGTGGGTACATCTTCTCCAGGGATCGTTTGACCTTGTATATGGGCCGTTTTAGCCGTGAGGGAAAATTGGCTCCATAGTTAAGGTCTCAACGGACGTTCATCAAAATTTTGGGCGGAAATGAGGTCGGAATTCTGTATCACCAAAAAGTTCATGGACTATAGCACACGAAAATCGGAAAAATGGGGGTTACCTGCACCAAGGATCGTTTGACCTTGAAAGTGGGTTGTTTTGGCCGTGAGGGCCAATTGGCTCCTTAGCAAAGTTCTTAACGGACGTCAATGAAAAATTTATCAAAAAATGAGGTCGGAATTCCTGATCACAAAAATATCCATGGACTATAGCACACGTAAATCGGGAAAATGGAGGGTTTACCTGCTCTAGGGATCGTTTGAACTTGAAACGGGTCGTTTTAGCCGTGAGCGCCAATTGGCTCCCTATCTAAGGTCTCAACGGACGTCCTTAAAATATTTTGGCAAAAATGAGGTCGGAATTTTGGAACACCAAAAATTCCATGGACTATAGCACACTAAAAATCGGCAAAATGGTGGGTACATCTTCTCCAGGGATCGTTTGACTTTGTATATGGGCCGTTTTGGCCGTGAGGGCAAACTGGCTCCATAGCTAAGGTCTCAACGGATGTTCACAAAAATTTTGGGCAAAAATGAGGTAGGAATTCTGTATCACCAAAAAGTTCATGGACTATAGCACACCGAAATCGGCAAAATGAGGGGTTTACCTGCACCAAGGCTAGTTTGACCTTGAAAGTGGGTCGTTTTGGCCGTGAAGGACAACTGGCTCCATAGCTAAGTTCTTAACGGACGTCCATGAAAAATTTCGCCAAAAATGAGGTCGGAATTCCTGATCACAAAAATATCCATATACTATATAGCACACGGAAATCGGCAAAATGGTAGGTTTACCTGCTCTAGGGATCGTTTGACCTTGAAAGTGGGTCGTTTTAGCCGTTAGGGCCAATTGGCTCCATAGCTAAGGTCTCAACGGACGTCCTTAAAATATTTTGGCAAAAATGAGGTCGGAATTTTGGATCACGAAAAAATCCATGGACTATAGCACACGAAAATCGGCAAAATGGGGGGTACATCTTCTCCAGGGATCGTTTGACGTTGTATATGCGCCATTTTGGCCGTGAGGGCAAACTGGCTCCATAGGTAAGGTCTCAACCGACGTTCATAAAAATTTTGGGCAAAAATAAGGTCGGAATTTTGTATCACCAAAAAGTTCATGGACTATAGCACACGGAAATTGGCAAAATGGAGGGTTACCTGCACCAAGGCTAGTTTGACCTTGAAAGTGGGTCGTTTTGGCCGTGAGGGCCAATTGGCTCCACATCTAAGGTCTCAACGGATGTCCTTAAAATATTTTGGCAAAAATGAGGTCGGAATTTTGGATCACCAAAAAATCCATGGACTATAGCACACGAAAATCGGCAAAATGGGGGGTTACCTGCACCAAGGCTCGTTTAACCTTCAAAGTGAGTCGTTTTGGCCGTGAGGGCCAACTAGCTCCTTAGCTAAGTTCTTAATGGACGTCCATGAAGAATTTCGCCAAAAATGAGGTCGGAATTCCTTATCACAAAACTATCCATGGACTATAGCACACGGAAATCGATAAAATGGGGTGTTTACCTGCTCTAGGGATCGTTTGACCTTGAAAGTGGGTCGTTTTAGCCGTGAGGGCCAATTGGCTCCATAGCTAAGGTCTCAACGGACGTCCTAAAAATATTTTGGAAAAAATGAGGTCGGATTCTAGGTCACCAAAAAATCCATGGACTATAGCACACGAAAATCGGCAAAATGGGAGGTACATCTTCTCCAGGGATCGTTTGACCTTGTATATGGGCTGTTTTGGCCGTGAGGGCAAATTGGCTCCATAGCTAATGTCTCAACGGACGTCCTTCAAATATTTTGGCAAAAATGAGGTCGGAATTCTAGATCACCAAAAAATCCATGGACTATAGCACACAAAAATCAGCAAAATTAGGGGTACATCTTCTCCAGGGATCGTTTGACCTTGTATATGCGCCATTTTGGCCGTAAGGGCAAACTGGATCCATAGTTAAGGCCTCAACTGACGTTCATAACAATTTTGGGCAAAAATAAGGTCGGAATTCTGTATTACCAAAAAGTTCATGTACTATAGCACAAGGAAATCGGCAAAATTGGGGATTTACCTGCACTAAGGTTCGTTTTACCTTGAAAGTGGGTCGTTTTGGCCGTTAGGGCAAACTATCTCTATAGCTAAGGTCTCAACGGACGTCCTTAAAATATTTTGGCAAAAATGAGGTCGGAATACTGGATCACCAAAAAATCCATGACTTATAGCACATGAAAATCGGCAAAATGGGAGGTACATCTTCTCCAGGGATCGTTTGACCTTGTATATGGGCCGTTTTGGCCGTGAGGGCAAATTGGCTCCATAGCTAAGGTCTCAACGGAAGTTCATAAAAATTTTGGGCAGAAATGAGGTTGAAATTCTGTATCACCAAAAAGTTCATGGACTATAGAACACGGAAATCAGAAAAATTGGGGGTTTATCTGCACCAAGGCTCGTTTCACCTTGAAAATGGGACGTTTTAGCCGTGAGGGCCAACTGACTCTATAGATAAGTTCTTAACGGACGTCCACAAAAAATTTCGCCAAAAAAGAGGTCGAAATTCCTAATCACAAAAATATCCATGAACTAAGCACGCGGAAATTGGCAAAATGGGGGGTTTACCTGCTCGAGGGATCGTTAGTCCTTGAAAATGGGTCATTTTAGCCGTGAGGGCCAATTGGTTCCATATTTAAGGTCTCAACGGACGTCCTTAAAATATTTTGGCAAAAATAAGGTCAGAATTCTGGAGCACCAAAAAATCCATGGACTATAGCACACGATAATCGGCAAAATGGGGGTACATCTTCTCCAGGGATCGTTTGACCTTGTATATAGGCCGTTTGGGCCGTGAGGTCAAACTGGCTACATAGCTAAGGTCTCAACGGACATTCACAAAAAAATTTGGCAAAAATGAGGTCGCAATTCTGTATCACCAAAAAGTTCATGGTCTATAGCACACGGAAATCGGCTAAATGGGAGGTTTACCTTCACCAAGGCTCGTTTGATCTTGAAAGTGGGTCGTTTTGGCCGTTTGGGCCAACAGGCTCCATAGCTAAGTTCTTAACGGCCGTCCATGAAAAATTTCGCCAAAAATGAGGTCGGAATTCCTTATCACAAAAATATCCATGGACTATAGCACACGAAAATCGGCAAAATAGGGGGTTAACCTGCTCTAGGGATCCTTTGACCTTGAAAGTGGGTCGTTTTAGCCGTCAGGGCCAATTGGCTCCATAGATAAGGTCTCAACGGACGTCCTTAAAATATTTTGGTAAAAATGAGATCGGAATTCTGGATCACCAAAAAATCCATGGACTATAGCACACAAAAATCGGCAAAATGGATGGTACATCTTCTCTAGGGATCGTTTGACCTTGTATATGTGGCGTTTTGGCCGTGAGGGAAAACTGGCTCCATAGCTAAGGTCTAAACGGACGTTTATAAAAAAATTGGGCAAAAATGAGGTCGGAATTCTGGATAACAAAAAAGTTCATGGACTATAGCACACGAAAATCGGCAAAATGGGGGGTTAACTCCACCAAGGCTAGTTTGACCTTGAAAGTTGGTCCTTTTGGCCGTGAGGGTCAACTGGCTCCTACGCTAAGTTCTTAACGGACATCCATGAAAAATTTCACCAAAAATGAGGTCGGAATTCCCGATAACAAAAATATACATGGACTATAGCACATGGAAATCGGCAAAATGGGGGGTTTACCTGCTCTAGGGATCGTTTGACCTTGAAAGTGGGTCATTTTAGCTCTGAGAACCAATTGGCTCCATAGCAAAGGTCTCAACGGACGTCCATGAAAAATTATGCCAAAAATGAGGTCGGAATTCTTGATCACAAAAATATCCATGGACTATAGCACACGGAAATCGGCAAATTGGGGGGTTTACATGCTCTAGGGATCGTTTGACCTTGAAAGTGGGTCGTTTTAGCCGTGAGGGCCAATTGAATCCATAGCTAAGGTCTCAACGGACGTCCTTAAAATATTTTGGCAAAAATGAGGTCGGAATAATGGATCACCAAAATATCCATAACTTATAGCACACGAAAATCGGCAAAATGGGGGGTACAACTTCTCCAGGGATCGTTTGACCTTGTATATGGGCCGTTTTGGCCGTGAGGGCAAACTGGCACCATAGCTAAGGTCTCAACAGATGTTCATAAAAAATTTGGGCATAAATAAGGTCGTAATTCTGGATCACCTAAAAGTTCATGGACTATAGCACACGAAATCGGGAAAATAGGGGGGTTACCTGCACCAAAGCTAGTTTGACCTTGAAAGTGGGTCGTTTTGGCCGTGAGGGCCAACTGGCTCCTTAGCTAAGTTATTAACGGACGTCCATGAAAAATTTCGCCAAAAATGAGGTCGGAATTCCTGATCACCAAAATATCGCTGGACTATAGCACATGGAAATCGGCAAAATGGGGGGTTTACCTGCTCTAGGGATCGTTTGACCTTAAAAGTGGGTCGTTTTAGCCGTGAGGGCCAATTGGATTCATAGCTAAGGTCTCAACGGACGTCCTTAAAACATTTTGGCAAAAATGAGGTCGAAATTCTGGATCACCAAAAAATCCATGGACTATACCACACGAAAAATGGCAAAATGGGGGGTACATCTTCTCCAGGAATCGTTTGACCTTGTATATAGGTTGTTTTGTCCATGAGGGCAAACTGGCTACATAGCTAAGGTCTCAACGGCCGTACATGAAAAATTTTGCCAAAAATGAGGTCGGAATTCCTGATCACAAAAATATCAATGGACTATAGCACACGGAAATCGGCAAAATGGAAGGTTTATCTGCTCCAGGGATCGTTTGACCTTGTATATCGGCCGTTTTGACCATGAGGGCAAACTGGCTCCATAGCTAAGGTCTCAACGGACGTTCAAACAAAATTTGGGCATAAATGTGGTCGGAATTCTGGATCACCAAAAAGTTCATGACCTATATCACACGAAAATCGGCAAAATGGGGGTACATCTTCTCCAGGGATCGTTTGACCTTGTATATGCGCCGTTGTGGCCGTGAGGGCAAATTGGCTCCATAGCTAAGGTCTCAACCGACGTTCATAAAAATTTTGGGCAAAAATGAGGTCGGAATTCTGTATCACCAAAAAGTTCATGGACTCTAGCACACGTAAATCTGCAAAATGGGGGGTTTACCTGCACCAAGGCTAGTTTGACCTTGAAAGTTGGTCATTTTGGCCGTGAAGGCCATCTGGCTCCATAGCTAAGTTCTTAACGGACGTCCTTAAAATATTTTGGCAACAATGAAGTTGGAATACTGGATCACCAAAATGTCCATGACTTATAGCACACGAAAATCGGCAAAATAGGGGGTACATCTTCTCCAGGGATCGTTTGACCTTGTATATGGGCCATTTTGGCCGTGAGGGCAAACTGGCTCCATATCTAAGGTCCCAACGGATGTTCATAAAAATTTTGGGCAAATATGAGGTCAGAATTCAGTATCACCAAAAAGTTCATGAACTATAGCACACGGAAATCGACAATATAGGGGGTTTACCTGCACCAAGGCTCGTTTGACCTTAAAAGTGGGTCGTTTTGGCCGTGACGGCCAAGTAGCTCCATAGCTAAGTTCTCAACGGACGTCCTTAAACTATTTTGGCAAAAATGAGGTCGGAATTCTGGATCACCAAAAAATCCATGGACTATAGCACACGAAAATCGGCAAAATGGGGGTACATCTTCTCGAAGGATCGTTTGACCTTGTATATGCGCCGTTTTGGCCATGAGGTCAAATTGGCTCCATACTAAGGTCTCAACCGACGTTCATAAAAATTTTGGGCAAAAATAAGGTCGGAATTCTGTATCACCAAAAAGTTCATGGACTATAGCACACGGAAATCGGCAAAATAGGGGGTTTACCTGCACCAAGGTTCGTTTGGCCTTGAAAGTGGGTCATTTTAGCTCTAAGATCCAATTGGCTCCATAGCTAAGGTCTCAACAGACGTCCATGGAAAATTTCGCCAAAAATGAGGTCGGAATTCCTGATCTCAAAAATATCCATGGACTATAGCACACAAAAATCGGCAAAATGGAGGGTTTCCTGCTCTAGGGATCGTTTGACCTTGAAAGTGGGTCATTTTAGCCGTGAGGGACAATTGGTTCCATAGCTAAGGTCTCAACGGACGTCCTTAAAATCTTTTGGCTAAAATGAGGTCGGAATATTGGATCACCAAAAAATCCATGACTTATAGCATACGAAAATTGGCAAAATAGGGGTACATCTTCTCCAGGGATTGTTTGACCTTGTCTATCGACCGTTTTGGCCATAAGGGCAAATTGGCTCCATAGCTAATGTCTCAACGGACGTTCATAAAAAATTTGGGCAAAAATGAGGTCGGAATTCTGTATCACCAAAAAGTTCATAGACTGTAGCACACGTAAATCGGTAAAATGGGGGGTTTACCTGCACCAAGGCTCGTTTGACATTGAAAGTAGGTAGTTTTGGCCGTGAGGGACAACTGGCTCCATAGATAAGTTCTTAACGGACGTCCATGAAAAATTTCGCCAAAAAAAAGGTCGGAATTCCTTATCACAAAAATATCCATGGAGTAAGCACTCGGAAATTGGCAAAATGGGGGGTTTACCTGCACTAGGGATTGTTTGACCTTGAAAATGGATCATTTTAGCCGTGAGGGCCAATTGGCTCCATATCTAAGGTCTCAACGGAAGTCCTTAAAATATTTTGTCAAAAATGAGGTCCGAATTCTGGATCACCAAAAAATCCATGGAATATAGCACACGAAAATCGGCAAAATGGGGGGTTACCTGCACCAAGGCTCGTTTGACCTTCAAAGTGGGTCGTTTTGGCCGTGAGGGCCAACTTGCTCCTTAATTAAGTTATTAACGGACGTCCATGAAAAATTTCCCCAAAAATGAGGTCGGAATACCTGATCACAAAAATATCCATGGACTATAGCACACGGAAATCGGCAAAATGGGGGGTTTACCTGCTCTAGTGATCGTTTGACCTTGAAAGTGGGTCGTTTTAGCCGTGAGGGCCAATTGGCTCCATAGCTAAGGTCTCAACGGACATCCTTAAAACATTTTGGCAAAAATGAGGTCAGAATTCTAGATCACCAAAAAATCCATGCACTATAGCACACGAAAATCAGTAAAATGGGGGTACTTTCTCTCCAGGGATTGTTTGACCTTGTATATAGGCCGTTTTGGCCGTGAGGGCAAACTGCCTCCGTAGCTAAAGTCTCAACGGACCTTCATAAAAATTTTGGGCAAAAATGAGTTCAGAATTCGATATCACCAAAAAGTTCATGGCCTATAGCATACGGAAATCAGCAAAATGGGGGATTTACCTTCACCAAGGTTCGTTTGACCTTGAAAGTGGGTCGTTTTGGCCGTGAGGGCCAACTGGCTCCTTAGCTAAGTTCTTAACATACGTCCATGAAAAATTTCATCAAAAATGAGGTCGGAATTCCTGATCACAAAAATATCAATGGACTATAGCACACGGAAATCGGCAAAATAGGGGGTTTACCTGCTCTAGGGATCGTTTGACCTTGAAAGTGGGTCGTTTTAGCCGTGAGGGCCAATTGGTTCCATAGCTAAGGTTTCAACGGACGTCCTTAAAATATTTTGGTAAAAATGATGTCGGAATTCTGGATCACCAAAAAATACATGGACTATAGCACACGAAAATCGGCAAAATGTGGGGTACATCTTCTCCAGTGATCGTTTGACCTTGTATATGCGCCGTTTTGGCCGTGAGGGAAAACTGGCTCCATAGCTAAGGTCTCAACCGACGTTCATAAAAAATTTGGGCAGAAATGAGGTCGGAATTCTGTATCACCAAAAAGCTCATGGACTATAACATACGGAAATAGGAAATATGGGAGGTTTACCTGCACGAAGGCTCGTTTGACCTTGGAAGTGGGTCGTTTTGGCCGTGAGGGCCAACTGGTTCCATAGCCAAGTTCATAACGGACGTCCATGAAAAAATTTCGCCAAAACTAAGGTTGAAATTCCTGATCCCAAAAATATCCATGAACTATAGCACACGGAAATCGACAAAATGGGGGGTTTACTTGCTCTAGGGATCCTTTAACCTTAAAAGTGGGTCGTTTTAGACGTGAGGGCCAATTGGCTCCATAGCTAAGGTGTCAACGGACGTCCTTAAAATATTTTGGCAAAAATGAGGTCGAAATTCTGGATCACCAAAAAATCCATGAACTATGCACATGAAAATGGGCAAAATGCGGGGTACATCTTCTCCAGGGATCGTTTGACCTTGTATATGGGCCATTTTGGCCGTGAGGGCAAACTGGCTCCATAGCTAAGGTCTCAACGTACGTTCACAAAAATTTTGGGCAAAAATTAGGTCGGAAATCTGTATCACCAAAGAGTTCATGGACAGCACACGGAAATCGGGAAAATGGAGGGTTTACCTGTACCAAGGCTCGTTTGACCTTGAAAGTGGATCGGTTTGGCCGTGAGGGCCAACTGGCTCCATAGCTAAGTTCTTAACAGACGTCCATGAAAAATTTCACCAAAAATGAGGTCGGAATTCCTGATCACAAAATATCCATGGACTATAGCACACGGAAATCGGCAAATGGGGGGTTTACCTGCTCTAGGCATCGTTTGACCTTGAAAATGGGTCGTTTTAGCCGTGAGGGCCAATTGGCTCCTTGGGTAAGGTCTCAACGGACGTCCTTAAAATATTTTGGCAAAAATGAGGTCGGAATTAAGGATGACCAAAAAATCCATGGACTATAACACACGAAAATCGGCAAAATGAGGGGTACATCTTCTCCAGGGATCGTTTGACCTTGTATATGGGCAATTTTGGCCGTGAGGGCAAACTGACTCCATATCTAAGGTCCCAACGGATGTTCATAAAACTTTTGGGCAAAAATAAATTCGGAATTCTGTATCACCAAAAAGTTTTTGGACTATAGCACACAGAAATCTGCAAAATAGGGGGTTTACCTGCACCAAGGCTTGTTTGACCTTGAAAGTGGGTCGTTTTGGCCGTGAGGGCCAACTGGCTCCATAGCTAAGTTCTTAACAGACGTCCATGAAAATTTTCGCCAAAAATGAGGTCGTAATTCCTGATAATAAAAATATCCATGGACTATAGCACACGGAAATCGGTAAAATGGGGAGTTTACCTGCTCCAGGGATTATTTGACCTCGAGAGTGGGTCGTTTTAGCCGTGAGGGACAATTGGCGCCATAGCTAAGGTCTCAACGGACGTTCTTAAAATATTTTGGCAAAAATGAGGTCGGAATTCTGGATGACCAAAAAATCCATGGATTATAGCACACGGAAATCGGCAAAATGGGGGGTTTACCTGCACCAAGGCTCGTTTGACTTTGAAAGTGGGTCGTTTTAGCCATGAGGGCCAACTGGCTCCATAGCTAAGTTCTTAACGTACGTTCATGAAAAATTTCTCCAAAAATGAGGTCGGAATTCCTGATCACAAAAATATCCATGGACTATAGCACACGGAAATCGGCAAAATGGGGGGTTTACCTGCTCTAGGGGTTATTTGACCTTGAAAGTGGGTCGTTTTAGCCGTGAGGGTCAATTGGCGCCATAGCTAAGGTCTCAACGAACGTTCTTAAAATAGTTTGGCAAAAATGAGGTCGGAATTCAGGATGACCAAAAAAACCATGGATTATAGCACACGAAAATCGGCAAAATAGGGGGTTTACCTGCACCAAGGCTCGTTTGACCTTGAAAGTGGGTCGTTTTGGCTGTGAGGGCCAACTGGCTCTTTAGCTATGTTCTTAACGGACGTCCATGAAAAATTTAGACAAAAATGAGGTCGGAATTCTTGATTACAAAAATATCCATGGATTATAGCACACGGAAATCGGCAAAATGGGGAGTTTACTTGCTCTAGTGATCGTTTTCCTTAAAAGTGGGTCGTTTTAGCCGTGAGGGCCAATTGGCTCCATAGCTAAGGTCTCAACGGACGTCCTTAAAATATTTTGCAAAAATGAGGTCGGAATTCTGGATCACCAAAAAATCCATGGACTATAGCACACGAAAATCGGCAAAATGGGGGGTACATCTTCTCCAGGGATCGTTTGACCTTGTATATGGGCCGTTTTGATCGTGAGGGCAAACTGGCTCCATAGCTAAGGTCTCAACGGACGTTCATAAAAATTTTGGGCAAAAATGAGTTCGGAATTCTGGGTCACCAAAAAAATTATGGACTATAGCACACGGAAATCGGCAAAAATGGGGGGTACATATTCTCCAGAGATCGTTTGACCTTGTATATGGGCCATTTTGGCTGTAAGGGGAAACTGGCTCCATAGCTAAGGTCTCAACAGACGTTCATAAAAAATTTGGGCAAAAATGAGGTCGGAATTCTGTATCACCAAAAGGTTCATGGACAATAGCACACGGAAATCGGCAAAATGGGAGGTTTACCTGCACCAAGGCTCGTTTGACCTTGAAAGTGGGTCGTTTTGGCCGTGAGGGGCAACTGGCTCCTTAGCTAAGTTCTTAACGGACGTCTATGAAAAATTTCACAAAAAATGAGGTCGGAATTCCTGATCACAAAAATATCCATGGACTATAGCACACGGAAATCGGCAAAATAAGGGGTTTACCTGCTCTAGGGATCGTTTGACCTTGAAAGTGGGTTGTTTTAGCCGTAAGGGCCAATTGGCTCCATAGCTAAGGTGTCAACGGACGTCCTTAAAATATATTGGCAAAAATTACGTCAGAATTCTGAATCAATAAAAAATCCATGGGTTATAGCACACGAAAAGCGGTAAAATGGGGGTACATATTCTCCTGGGATCGTTTCACCTTGTATATGGGCCGTTTTGGCCGTGAGGGCAAACTGGTTCCGTAGTTAATGTCTCAACGGACGTTCATAAAAAATTTAGGCAAAAATGTGGTCGGAATTCTGTATCACCAAAACGTTCATGGACTATAGCACGCGGAAATCGACAAAATGGGGGGTTTACCTGCACCAAGGCTCATTTGACCTCGAATGTGGATCGTTTTGGCCGTGAGGGCCAACTGGCTCCATAACTAAGTTCTTAACGAACGTCCATTAAAAATTTCTCCAAAAATGAAGTCGGAATTCCTGATCATAAAAATATTCATGGACTATAGCACACGGATATCGGCAAAATGGGGGGTTGACCTGCTCTAGGGATCGTTTGATATTGAAAGTGGGTAGTTTTAGCCGTGAGGGCCAATTGGCTCCATAGCTAAGGTGTCAACTGACGTCCTTAAAATACTTTGGAAAAAATGACGTCGGAATTCTGGATCACCAAAAAATTCATGGACTATAGCACATAAAAATGGGCAAAATGGGGGGTACATCTTCTCCAGGGATCGTTTGACCTTATATATGGGCCGTTTTGGCTGTGAGGGTAAACTGGCTCCATAGCTAAGGTTTCAATGTACGTTCATAAAAAGATTGGGAAAAATAAATTGGAATTCTGTATCACCGAAAAGTTCATGGACTATAGCACACGGAAATCAGCAAAATGGGGGGTTTATCTGCACCAAGGCTCGTTTGACCTTGAAAGTGGGTCGTTTTAGCCGTGAGGGCCAACTGGCTCCATAGCTAAGTTCTTAACAGACATCTACGAAAAGTTTCGCCAAAAATGAGGTCGGAATTTCTGATCACAAAAATATCCATAGACTATAGCACACGAAAATCAGCAAAATGGGGGGTTTACCTGCTCTAGGGATCGTTTGACCTTGAAAGTGGGTCGTTTTAGACATGGGACCAATTGGCTCCTTAGCTAAGGTCTCAACGGACGTCCTTAAAATATTTTGGCAAAAATGAGGTCGAAATTCTGGATCACCAAAAAATCAATGGACTATAGCACACGAAAATCGGCAAAATGGGGGGTACATCTTTTCCAGGGATCGTTTGACCGTGTATATGGCCCGTTTTGGCAATGAGGGCAAACTGGATCCATAGCTAAGGTCGCAAAGGACGTTCATAAAAAATTTGGGCAAAAACGAGGTCGGAATTCTGGATCACCAAAAAGTTCATGGACTATAGCACACAGAAATCGGCAAAATGGGGGGTTTACCTGCACCAAGGCTCGTTTGACCTTGAAAGTGGGTCGTTTT
>JAJOOO010006377.1:0-14137 GCA_029582685.1 Solanum piurae
CTTGTTAATTTGCAATATTTGTTTTACGCGATTTCATTATTATTATTTTTTGTTGGATATTTTAGCATCATTACTCATATAATATTTTGTGTTATTTTTTTAAGAAACACCTTAGATAGTTGTATTTTGATAGGACTAAAGAAATATTTGAAGTACAAGTAAATTATATGTTTGTATGAATACTTTACCGGAAAAACCCAAAAATCCGAAAAAACCCAAAGTTGAAAAATCCCAAGTTTTATTGGTTTGGTTTGGTTTATAGATTTAAAAATCCGACGCAAATGGTTTGGTTTGATATTTGAAAAACCCGAACCAACCTGGCCATGTACACCCCTAACCAGAACCAGAAACCAACCAAACTCAAAATCATCGAAAGGACCCTCGGAATTTGTTCGGAACCCCGTACAGACAAACCACATATGCAAATCAATTATACTCAACCTTTCGGACTCAATAGAACTATCAAAATACGGATCCAAAGTCCCCATGACATGACATCCGTGAAAACCACAAGAAACTAACTCATGCCTAAAAAGGTTAAAATATGCTCGGGACCTCTTAAAAATCAACCAAGACCTCACCTTGGCCTAAAATTATCCTCTGAATCGAACGAAACTCTCAGAATTCTAATTCGACCATTCGAACCCTGAATGTTGACCAAAGTCAATTCAAAGGCTAAATTTCTATAATTTCACAACTTAGGACCTCAAATCCTCAAAAAGACTCAAAATTTGAAACTAACAACTCTCACGGATCAGATTTCCCATTTCGAGATTGATAGAAAAATCAACGAAATTCCATTCCGGCACTCGAAACTTCAAAAGACCCCAAAAACCACTTTCTTAACAATTAGCCTTTAAAACTCACAAATTTAACAAATTCTCAACTTTTAACTCACAGTTCAAAACCAACGTTTCAAACTCAATCATAAAAGACTCAGGGTTGATATTAGGTGGGGAAAAAATAGTAAATTCATGAAATTTTATAAAAATGACCAACCGGGTCATTACAATGTCGCTCAATATTTTTGTTCCTCTTGGAGGTGGTTCTTCGTCATCTGAATATGAGATTTCTCTCCCTGGAGGGATATTTTCATCTTTCTCATCCTCTTCTTGATTTGACACATCTAAAGAAATGATAGAAGTACTCTCCACCTTTTTATTGTTTCAATTCCATGTTGTTTTTCATCAAAAATGACATCTCTATTAACAACAAGTTTGTTATAAGTTTTGACATCGAGAAGCCTATAGCCTTTTGTCACATCACTATAATCAAGAAATATACATTTTTGACTTTTTTCTTCCAATTTTGTTCTTTTCTAGCCAGATATATGAGCATAACAAATACACCCAAAAAATTTAAAATGCCTTATAGAAGGTTTCATTCCACTCCAAGCTTCAATTTGTGTCTTGTCCTTCAATGCCTTTGTCGGGCACCTGTTGAGGATGTACACCGCTCTATGTACTACTTCTGTTCAAAAATATTTTGGCAGCCCCTTCTCATTCATCATAGTTCTGGCCATTTCAACTATTATTTTATTTTTTCTTTCAGATACACCATTTTTTAGGAGTGTACCATGTTGTAAGTTGCTTCTGAATGCCTTCATTTTTATAATTTTCTTTAAATTCTCAACTTGTGTATTCACCTCCTCTATCACTGCGAATGGTTTTGATGTTACAATCTTTTTGCTTCTCAACAAGGGTTTTAAATTTCTTGAATGCAACAAATCTTCTGACTTTTCTTTCAAGAAATAAACTCAAGTCATTTTTGAAAAATCAATAAAGATTAGGAAGTACCTTTGACTTCCTAGAGATGGAGTCTTCATTGGTCCGCAAATGTCGGTATGGATTAGCTCCAAAAGTATACTTACTCTCCAAGACATCCCTTTTGGAAAAGACTTTCTATGTTGTTTTCCCATGATGCAACTTTCACATGGATCCACCTCAGTATGTATCTCAGGAAGGCCTTGCACCATGTCTTTTTTCTTTAGAAGCTCCAAACCATGAAAATTCAAGTGACAAAATCTTTTGTGCCAAATCCATGTATCATCTACAACTTCATTTTTGAATGCATTGTAATAAAATTGTAAAGAAAAGTTTTTTTATTTATTTTTACTTTAACAATGACTTGACTTGGCTCAATTTTATCATAAATCTTATAATAATTTTCTCTAAACACAAGAGAATAATTATTTTCCATGAGCTGGCCAACAGTAAGCATGAACATAAAGAACATGAATTTGCTTACCTTTTCTTTTTATGTTGATCGAAATTGTACATTTACCTTTTGCATCAAGTAAGGCTCCGTTCTCCATTCTCCCTTTAGTAGTGATGATACTATCAATTGAGGGCAAATCCTTTTCATCTCCACTCATATAATTGCTACTACCACTATCAATATATCATTCATTGATTTTTTTTAAGCATCGGATTGAGAAGCAAATAAAATATTTTCTTCCTTTCCTTCATAGAAATTTGCTTGCTCCCGTTGCTTGTGCCAAAATTCTTCTCAACATGGCCAATTATTTTACAAAAGTTACATTGGGGCTTCCCTTTGTGCCAATATTTTTGTAACACCCCATAGACTAGTAGGCCAACTAGGGCTAAGTGTGAGGGCAACAAGAGCCAAGGCCAAGGGGCAAGGCCAAAGCCAAGGGCCAAGGCTGCCCCAAGGCTTCCTAGCACTGCCTCACTTCACCACCACCACCACGGCTCGTGGTGGCTAAGGCAGTAGCTACCTTGAGCTTCCCAAGAATGGCTCACCTTTACGAGCCACTTCACGGCCAATGGTGAAGACCACAGCTCGTGGAAAGGCTCGTGAAGATGCCTTAGAGTTTTGGAGGCCAAGACACCCTAGCCTAGCCACTGCCCAAGGACCACGGCTCGTGGAAGGGACCATGGCTCATGGAGCCTGCGGTGGTGCCTGGCACTAGGCTGCCTAGAGAGGGTCATTTTGGTAAATTCCTATTTAGGTGGTTATTAGGTGAGGTCGTTTTTCCTAGACTTTATACACCTATATAAGATATTTTTAACCCTTTAACCACCCCCCAATTAAGTCATTATTTCTAAAACCCCAAAAGAATCTCAAAGTTCATCCACTCAAATATTTCTCTCTCTAGAAAGTGAAGAAGAAGAAGAAGAAGAAGAGGGTCAAGCTAGGTCAAGTCAAGTCTCCATTGTTTCAATCTTGGTAGGCTTTGTAATTAAGCTACGATAGCTTATTCATCCATGAATTCCCCTAGAAATCCCCAATTTGATGAAGAACTTTCCCAATTCAATTTAGGGTTTCTTCAATGTTGTGGGTTATGATGAATATGGATCCAATTGAGTGGATATTGATTGTTTATGATTCAATTAGTAGTAAATCATATTTTTAGGAAGAATTTACATGTACCCATGCCTAAACCATGTCTATAAGAATGAAATTGAAGTAAGTGGGTATGATGTCATGAAAGGGGAAATTGAGGATTTAGAGATAATCTTCTAGGATTGATGATATGTATAATAGATTGCTTGAGATTAGGGCATATAGATATGAATTGAATGAGGATATAGTATACACGTTGAATCATGATTAGTAATGCTTACGTTTATGCCTATATGATGATATATGATTAGAATTGCTTAAGAATGAAGCATGTGATTAGAATGTCTTGTGATGTAGGCATGTGTGATGATTGTAAGAAGTAAAGCTTTGAGAGTAAGGCTTGTAGTTATGAATGTTGATTCCTAGGGCTTTGAGAGTAAAGCTAATGTGTTGAATTATGAATGTTAAGGCTTTGAGAGTGAAGTTTGCATGTGAATGCTAGACTATAGATAGAATTGTAGTGGAAGGACTTTACCCACCTAATCTACCTTATGAATGTTTGAATGCATAAAGTGATAGAATCACATGAACATGGATTGGTTTTCAAGGACATCCTTCCATGAGACATGAGTGCTAAGTAAGGCTTAATAACTAGCCTATGGGGTGTATGCTTGGCTTTGAGTGGATATTGACAATGAGATGGAGGTTCACACCTAGTTGAGTCTGGGCTTCCAAATAAGAAGGGGGAACTCTCACATAGTAGAGTTCAGATTTTCTCAAAGTAGGTCTCATGAGATGGAAGCCTTCACCTAGTGGAGTCCGGGTTTCTAGTAGAAATCTTTGTATCCAATGAACTAAGACATACTTGAAGAGGTATCTCGTAGTGTTCAAAAGCATTAATGAACTAAGACATGCTTGAAGAAGTATCTCGTAGTGTTCACAATAATAATGGACTAAGACATGCTTGAAGAAGTATCTTGTAGGGTTCAAAGTAAAGAGGAACTAAGATGTGCTTAAAGAAGTATCTCACAGGGTTCAAATTCATGAGGAACTAAGATATGCTTAAGGGAGTATCTCATAGTGTTCCAAGGTGTTAAAATAAGGACTAGTCCCTAACCATGAAGTATGATTAGGATGGCCTAAAGTGGTACTTAGTATGGATGAGTTTATGGGTCTTATCCATGCATTGCACAAGTATGACTTGAGGGTACCTAGGAAGTGTTTCTCTTATATGATGTATGTTTAGATTGGATTGTTTCTATAGTTGCTTTCCATGATATGATTGACTAAAGGTGAAGGATTCCCTTGTCTATGAGAAATAAGCTAAGGATGAGATCAAAAGATGATAAAGTGTATGATGACCTAAATTGGTACTTAATGTGGGTGAGAATATGGGGTCTTATCCATGCATTGCACAAGTATGACTTGAGGTTACTTATGGATATGATGTAGCTCTTATGTTTATGGATTATGCCTTATGTTGACTAATGCTTATATTATGTCTATGCTAGAGATTATGCCTATGACTATGTTGTTATCTCTTATGCTTATAGCTTATGTCTTATGTTGACTAACGCTTATGTTATACTTTTAATGATGTTATGTTAGCCATCATATTTAGTACATTTTGTACTAACGCATACTCTTGCCTATATTCTTATCAAATGTAGGGTCCGACGATATTGAGTTTCATCCTTGTGGCTAGGTTCCTGTTAGAGCAAGGAGTTGAAGATTTGGTGAGTCCTCATAGCATCGAGGATTTGATCACCTTTCCTTTATGTCTTTCTTTTATGTTTTAGACTTTTGTATGGGTTGCATCCCAAAGATTTTCATGTATTAGATGGTTTGAGACAAAGTGTTATAGACTTCCGCTCGTTTTTATAAAAGACTTCGATTATATGGAAAAAGTTTGAAATTCCTACATCATTTATATTGCTTTATGTTATGATATGCTAAGGGGCTTGTTTGAGACCCCATTCGGGATCGAGTACGCCTTGTTACATCTAGGGGGTACCCCGGGGTCGTGACAATTTTTCTACATTGTGATTAGTCTTTTTACAAATTTTACAAAAAAAGACTAGTACTTTTCTCACATTTTTCTTCAACCTTCTTAGAAGAACCATCATGATCCTTCTTCTCTTTTGAATTGTACTTCTTTTGTTGACTTTTTAAGAAATTTTGTGAATTCTCATTGGTTCTGGACTGAAAAGTCGCCTCTTTGGGTTGATCTTCACAAAAAAATCTTTGTTTCTCAAGTGCACGAAATGATCCAACTAGCTCTTTGATGGAAAGATTAAAAAGATCTTTCGTCTCTTTAGTGATAACAATAATATACTCATATTTCTCTCTGACACTGATTAGAATTTTCCACATCTTGTTGGTCAGAAATTGTATCACCATGATTTTTCATTTCATTGACAATATTCACGACTCTTGTGCAATATTCATCTATCTTTTTTTTCAAATTCTATCATCTTCAAATTTTGAAACTCTCTTCTAAGAGTTTGAAGATTTATAGTGTGTACCTTTTCGTCACCATACGCCTCTGTTTTCAGAGACTCCCAAGCTTGTTTTGCAGTCTCACAAGTGCAATTTTTGTAAATTATGCTCTTGAGACTTTCATTTGGATTTTTCTCAAGGCTTGTGCATCGTGACGATACTTAGACTCAAGATTTTTCATCTCTATTGTTGTAAGTTAACCATCATCTTCTAGCTCTTCATTTCCAGTTGCAACAATAGTCCACAAACTTTCACATTTCATATGCGTTCTCATTCATATCTTTCGGTATTCAAATTCAGTTTCATCAAAAAATGGAGTAAGAACAACTGAGAATCAACACCTTCATTTGTTTTGGATGTCAGAAATTTTTTCACCTAATCCAGATTGAGAACGAAAAACTTCTCTTGTACCAATTTGTAGGAAATATAGAAGGAGAATACTTTCTTTAGAAAATGCTCAAATTGTATTAGGCTGCCACTTGAGATGATTACAATCATCAATTACATCTCTATTTATACTACTCAAAATATCAAACCAAAGGTCTTGCATAAATAACTAGATACATGTATCACAATTTACTAGATACATGTATTACAAACTCCTACGACTTCTTGAAAAATGAAGAGACAATATTGAAAGACTAATTATCAAGTTGTGAATGCATTAATTCCAATATCCTTAATGATTTTAGTAAGTCGCTACAGGCATTCACTTTCAAACGTATCAATTCTTACCAACAAGGGTTGTAGTGGAGTGGTAAGTACTCCTTCATCCTTAACCAAGAGGTCTTAGGTTTGAAGCCCCTTGGGTATGGAGTCACCATTGTTAGGGAGCGTTTTACCCCCAATGTGGGACTTCCCTGCGCGAATCCAAATTTAGTCGGACTCCAATGTGGGTACCGGACACCGGATGGGAAACCAAAGAAAAAAAAATATCAATCCTTTAGTTTTTATTTGTTAAACATATTGAATCACTCCTAATTTCCATGACTAATAATGCAACCTCAATCCGTAATATCATACTTTATTAACTCAACAGACGTTGGCAAGTGATTTAGTTCAGAAAGTTAAGTTACTCAATAATTTTAATTCAAGTATCCTTACATAAACCAAAGAAATGTCCCAAAATAATACATAAATACAATGAACAAAGTGTGACAAGAGATTAAAAGAAGACAAAGCACTTAACACTCGCAAAACAATTCATATACTATACATGTAGATACCATAGGCTTACTTTTTTAATGCCACTATCTTAATGTTCGGTATAAAATCAGATAAGGAGTTTCTACGCTTGTAATGTAGGCTTCAAGACGAGTAGTATACATATTTGAAAAATAATTCTTTCCTTGTAGAAGATCGGTATAAATTACTACATCCAGAATTTTCCTTTTCTTTTACAAAATTCTTGATTAATTAATCAGGCATAGTAGGAACCTAAGATTTATAATATGAGGCTTTCTATTATGATATTAATTCGTAAATGAATGAATTACCATATCATAATAAATTATAAATTGTTCCACTAAAATATTGTAGTTGCACTCCTCAATTTAAATTCGAAATCTATCATTACATCTTATTTAACTCCTCATGTTAGAACTACTGATACCAATCAATTAAATCAAATTTTCTGATAATTTAATTCATTGACTAATTTAATCTTTTACAATTTTACTTAATTTATTTCACATGACGGATATAAAATCCACTTGTAGGGTTTTCACGTGAAACTTATAAGTAACCATAAAGGGGTGTCTTCTATCTCAAGTTCGAGACATGGTTCTATCAACTAATTATTATTTCACTAATGTGATTTGTCAGTACACAATCTATTAGAAATATATTGACTCATAATAAAGTCTCGCCTTTTAATAGATTAAAATAATAAATCAAACTACATAAATCAAAATAATTATATCAAGATTAAGAGTAAAAGTACACGTAATGGACTAGAGAAGTTGTTTATAAATATTCAGAACGTAAACGAACATCTCTAATTGGGATCGAATTATAAATAACTCCATACACAAAAATCATCTACTATATAAATAATTGACACACATATTAATACAGTGATCTATTTAAATAAAGATTTTATTACATAAAATAAAATTATAATCTTTACAAAAAATTAGATAAAATACTATAATTCGACAACATGATTAATAATATATCTCAACATTTATGCCTCATTCTCCATTATTAGTATCAAAGAGGGAAAGGGGAAAACACAAGATTAATTATGAAATTATGGGAATCTTCATTAACTTTTATTTATGACGGAGGAAAACACTACATTGTAACTAAAAAATATATATATTATTTATATTTTGAAGCTTTACCTCCAAGAGTATCATCATGTCAACTTGTAATAGTTCTTTCTATATATTAGTGGATAAATTTCTTACTTTATTTGAGCCACAAAAAGTCTCCTTCTCACTTATCCATATACTAGAAATTGAAGTTCGTGCTAGCGGATCAAATATATATTACTCATTTTCTTCTAATTTATGTGATATAAATTTAATTTAAAATCAAGTAATTTTTTGTATAATTTGTAAATGTTTTAAGTTATTAATTATTGTTATTTATAATATTTTATATTATTTTTAGACACATAATATATGTTATTTCTTTTGTCCTAATTTATGTGACACCAATAGAATTTCGAGAGTCAATCAAATTTTTTATGTGTCGTATAAATATTTTTAGTTATTAATTATTGTGATTTATAAAGCTTTCACATCATTTTTAAATAAAATATGTTACTCACTTTATCTCAATTTGTATGACATAGATAGAGGTTTGAAAGTCAATCAAATTTTTTACATGTCTTTTAAAGTTTTAAATTGTTAATTATTATTATTTATAATATTTTTTAATTATTTCAAGTAATATATGGAAAAAGGATCCGGAGCGTAGAGGAAACCAATATTGACACTGGATGGGGCCGCAAGTCAGGGGAAGTAAAACTCTTTCTAGAGGACGAATGAATAAATAAATAAATATGCTTTGATATTTTTATCCTACAAAGCAATATTACAACCATTATCAGCATTTTGTGCAAGACATTCAGAGCTATTAATTTTGTATATACCGAGATTGCCCCTTTGTCGGCAAGCAAGCATGTCGACCAAGAGCTGCTTTGACTAGACTCTTATATATACTACTATTCAATATATGTTATTTTTTTTTGTCTCAATTATGTGATATAAATAAAATTTGAAGAGTCAATTAATTTTTTAATATGATTTTTAAATATTTAGAGTTGTTAATTATTGTTATTTATAAAATTTATTATGTGATATATACATAATTTGAAAAGTCAACCGATTTCTTATTATGATTTTTAGATATTTAAGGGCGTTAATTATTGCGATTTATAAAAATAAATAATGTAACTTTCAATAATATATATATATAATTTCTTTGTTTTAATTTATGTGGCAGTGATATATTTTTTTATGTGTTGTTAAAATTCAAATTAGAGGAGTTTGAGTTGGCCTGAAGTAAAAAATAAATATGTGTATTGTTTATTATTGTGATTTATAGTTATATATATATTTTTAAGTTCAAAATACATACTAAAAAGAAAGTAAAATAAATAAATAAAAATTGTAGAAGAAATATGTGAGAAAAAGTTATTCAAGTGACCCCTTTTATTCAGTGTAGAAACTTTGTTTTAGTTTTGTTGAAGCACACAGGAGGACAACCAGAAGCTCCTCTCTTTAGTGGCTTATTAATAAGTAGTAACATACTAGATATTGATGTTTGTGTCAGTATGAGCTCAATATATGTCATTATTTTTGTCTCATTTTAAGTGATATAAATGGAATTTAAAGAATCGATCAATTTTTTTTTGTTTTTTAAAAAATATATTGCAAGCTATTAATTTGTTGTAATTTTTACGTCATTTTAAAATAATGTATGTTACTCCCGTTTCAATTCACATGAATACTTATAAATATTTTCAATTGTTAGTTTATTGTAAATTTTAGATCTTTTGACGTCATTTTCAAATAATATATGATACTTCTTCTGTTTCAATATAAATGGTGCATATGGCAATAGAGAGCAAATCAAAATATTTTCAATTGCTAATTATTGTGATTTATAATATTTTTTTACGTAATTTTTAGTAATATATGTTATTTCATCTATTTTTATTCATGCGACACTGATAAAATTTCAAAAGTCAATTAAAAAATTGTACCTCTAATACATTTTGTAGCTATAATATAAGAAATGGATAATTACAAAAAGTTAATTTGCCACGAAATAAATAAAGTGAAAGAAATTAAAAGAAGAAGTCATGAGGCACAAATAAAGAGAATCGAAATGAAAATTGCTTAGGTGGGTGGGGTCCACACATTAAGAGGCATTTGGGTAATGAAAAGAAATTAGAAAATAGTGAAATAGAGAAAGACAAGGGGCCCACATCCATGAAAAATATGCATACCTTTCCACTGAGTGTTTGAATTGGTTTAAAAGTTGATCAAACCTACTTTTAAATTAATTTTTGACTTCTGAAATTGTTTGACAAATATAAAAAATAACTTAAAATAAGTCAAAAAAGACTTAAAATAAGTTGAGAAGTGTTTGGCAAGGTCAAGAATGACTTAAAATAAGTTTAAAATGACTTAAAATAAGTCAAAAACCAAAAGTAGGCCTCCCCCTACTTTTATTTTTTGACTTAAAGTCATTTTAATTTGACTTTTTATTTTTAACGTAAAAGCTACTTTTTTTAAGTCAATCCAAACGGGCCTTGAGAATCAAACAAAAAGTACATGAACCGACTTTTGCGTCCTACAAAGAGAAAGTGCAGTTGTTAAACAATCGTGTACAATATAGTTTCAGTAGACAAGTATGAAAATTCCATTACTGCCCCTGGCTAGGGAAGCAGACGTACTGACGAACAACTGCTTCACTGGCCTCTTATATACTATACTAGATGGGTATTGGCCGTGCTAAGCACGGCCCAACGTACTTAAATTTGATGTAAATTCTTTGAAAATTTTGCACAAATCTCATAGTGTTAGAAGCAAACTGCATCATATCTTACTCTTTTGCAAATTACAAAAAATTCTTAAATTTGGTAGAATCCAAGTTCATCCAAAAATGTCTAGATACATAGCATCTCGAGTTTGGATACATCCTTCAACGTCCTGATACACTGCATTCTAATTTCGGCTACATCCCTACACATCTTGATATATCGCATCTTAATTTTGAATACATCACTCAACGCCTAATACATCTGTCACACCCCAAGCCTACACCTTGGGCCTGGCTTACTTAACTCAGCGGAAAACTTAACTCAACAGAATAACTCCATGCAATGAAAGGTCAAAAAAACAACCTACCTGATAAAAATCTGGCCAAAAAGGCAACTCTTGTCTCAAAATAGAATATTTATATATATACATAGATGACAGACTCGATACTAACTGACTGACTGTCTGTCTATGAAGCCTTTATAACACTGAGGTGGATGTTGGGATATACCCCGCAACATCATTGTAAAGTAAAACTAGGAACACAAAATAACAGAGTCCTCCGGAAGGCAAGGAGGCTCACCACTGACTCTGGAATGCTCAGCTGGATCAACGGCGTGCTGGAGGCTGATGCTGGGTACCTACGTCTGCATCATCACAGGATGCAGGCCAACTGGCATCAGTACATTGAATGTACGAGTATGCTAGCTGAAAAACTAAGCAATATAGGCTAGAAGGAAATCTGAAAGAAACTGAATAACTTACTTGGCTCAACTCAACTCAACCTGGCTAACTCATTTCAATATAAGGCAATTTAAAACAAGTGCAATATAAAGAAAAGTTGTTTAAAACATGCTATAAACTCTGGGTGTATACAAAGATACAATAAGTCTGAGATGTATGTAAAAATACAAATGAACTGATGTATTTAAAAATACAATAATTGTTGTGGAAGTTTCTCTAACTGACAACCATCACATAAGGGCTATAGTGATGATACATCGATCGACCTCACGCTGCCAGAGTATCCTATACCCGACCAAAAGTATAGGACCTGAACTGCCTAATGGATCCACTAGTCTAATCTGAAAAGGATTCATCTAAAAAGTATGAACCTCTTCTACCTATGATGGCTACATGGTTCTATGGGGGCTGTGGGTTCTTTGAACGCTCCCCCAATTCGGTGCTCAATACTACTCCCAAAAATGTACGGGCTCTTATGTTTTTAAAGCATATTTCTTTCTGCTGATTTGAGATAATTACTCAAAAACTTAGCTCAAAGGCTATCTTGGAAATCTCAGTTTCCCTGTTTGCTTCATTTAGAAAGCTATTTCTCTTTTCTGAAAACTAGCCCGAAGGCTCTTTGGAAATCTCAGTTTCTTCTCTTGTTTAAATGTGAAAACATTTCTTTAAAACTTCTTTGAAAATACTTAGTTCCCTAATAGCTTTTGAGAAGTGAACTCAACTTTATACTCTTGGCTTAACTTGAAACTCTATACTCTTTACTTAACTTGAAACTTGAGTCTTAAAATGAAGTTAAAATGTTCAATAAAGACTCTTAAAAAAACTTTAAAAACTTGCTTCGACTTGCTTCTCAACTTCTCTTGACTTTGATCCTAACTTTTCCTTGAATTGGATTATGGATTCAAGGTTCATGATTTGTGATAGGAAAGGTCTCTTGATGTTTATGAATAGTTTCGATTAGCTAAACTTGAGAAAAAAATACGAAAACACCATCTTGAAACAAGTCCGCGACGCGGAGATGCTCCTAAATAAATGCTCGCGAAAATTAATTTGAAATAGTGGAGTCCGCGTCCTGTCCGCGACATGGAGCAAATTTTTGTTCACAGGGAGAACAAGTTCGCGACGCGGACTTGTTTCATGCAAGCAACCCGACTTTTCTCCTTCATTTTTCCAACTCTAAACCCTCTTAACTTCAAAGGTTCCATCCCCAAACACTTAGAATCATTAAAATCCCTTAATATACAATAGATTCAACTCGAAATCACAACCGGAAGCATGCACCAAACCAACAAGAAACTTCAACAAACACAACCACAAACTTCAACAAACACAACCAATCTTTTCTCGGAATTAAAACAAGTTTGGCGTGTGGGGGAATGAACCAAACCAACACTATGATCTCACATACCTTAATAGGGATCACCCCCGACGATATCCACGACGATCTTGAGGAACTTAGCTTCCTCTTCTCTTTCTCCTCTTCTCTCCTTTTCTTTCTCTATTCTCTCCAACCCTAACTCTCACTTTTAAAAGGGAAAACTGATTTAAAATCAGTCTAGACCCTTAGTATAACCAAAAGAAATGGTTAGGGAAACAACCAAAATACCCTTAAAATTCCGGATTAAACTGCCCTAGCTATGCCAACAACCCAACTTCCAAAGGGCATAACTCACTCATACGAACTCGGAATCGAGCAAACTCAGCGGCGTTGGAAAGATCATTCCACGGGCTTTGCAAGCAAAACTGGAAATACATAACTCATCCTGATATAGGAGTTATGACCGTGTAAAGTTGACCAAAAACTCATTTTTTCCCATACTTAACTAAATTTCTAGTTTTGAATTCTTTCCAAAAATGACTATTTCCAAATTTCAAGCTTCTTTTTAGTTATTTCAAATTGCCGGATGCTACAATATCTCCCCCTTGGTAACATTCGTCCTCGAATGAGATTACTCTTACTAGGCTAAGGGTGTAACATCAAACGAAAACACCTAACAAGCAACCATGCAAACAACAACAACATGCTCACTATAACTTAAAGAACACTAAGAAGGAAATTAATACCTTGATCTGCATTTCCTCCGGATTCAAAGAGATGTGGATATCTCTTCTTCATGTCCTCTTCGGCTTCCCAAGTAGCTTCCTCAACAAATTGGTTCCTCCAAAGGACCTTGACTGAGGCTACATCCTTTGTTCTCAACCTTCGAACTTGCCGATCTAAAATTTGAACAGGAATCTCCTCATAAGATAAGTTATCCTTGATCTTGATACTTTCAGTCGGTAGGATCAATGAAGGATCGCCTATGCACTTCTTCAACATGGAGATATGAAATACCGGATGGACCGCTGCTAGCTCCTGTGGTAGCTCCAACTCATAAGCTACATTGCCAACTCTCTTGACTATGCGATAAGGTCCAATATATCGGGGGCTAAGTTTCCCTTTCTTACCAAACCTCATAACCCCCTTCATGGGTGAAACCTTCAAATATACCCAATCATCTACTTCAAACTCTAACGCCCTTCTCCTAACATCAGTGTAGGATTTCTGACGACTCTGTGCCGTTTTCAACCTCTCTTGAATCACTTTCACC
>JAJOOO010006378.1:0-12528 GCA_029582685.1 Solanum piurae
AGTAGAGTCTTTTTCATGGGTGTGAAGTGCACCACATCTAATGAGCAGGAGGCTACAAAGTGTCTTAGGAAAATCTTCACTTTCTTGTTACTCTTATCATGTTTAAGGTATGATCTAATTCCATTCTAACTCGATGTTCTACGTTTCAATGATCATGCCTCCTCGTAGAGTTAACGCTAGGAGAGCTAATGCCAGGAATGCGAACGCAGCTCCTCTAGTCCCAGATCAGGAAGTTTCAAATGCAGAGTTCAGAATTGGCTCAGAGCATGGCCAATCAGAAAAACCAGCGGGTTCAAGCTCCTGTGAATGCTAATGTTGGGTCAGCCGCAGCTAGGGTGAGAGACTTTGTCAGAATGAACCCTCCAGAATTCTTAGGGTCGCAAGTTGGACTCTATTGACGCATATGATTTTAGTTAATCATAGTATGCTCATGATCATGCCAGTAGGGTTAGCTTGGGATCACTCGTGGTCCTAGGTCCCGTGTCCGCGTCTCGGGGGTAGTCGCAGGGCGTCACAGTGATACTATCTAGTAGTCTACTGTCGATTGGTGCGAAGTAATAACTAAGCCAAACATCGATGTGATGTCTAATATAAGGTAAAGGTAAGGGTTAGTAAATTATACACACGAAGCCGGACCAAGGTGCGGGGTGAAATTCTCTAGATGCCGGACCAAGGACTTAGATATATCTAATTTATCACTTTGCATGTAATACACTAGGAGAAGATTGCTCTTACTAGGATTACCGTGTTATGAGCTTATGGGGAACACATTCCTAGTTTTTTATAATAATCTGAATATAAATAAATATTTAGTTCAAAGCTATTCTTATTTTTTATTTTTTATTTTATTTCAAATTAAATCCCCCCATTGTTATATAACGACTATTGAGTTAAATATTTGCTATTGACAATATTCTTCCATATTCTATGTGGGATCGACCCCGACTCATAGTTGGGTAAATATATTGTATACGATCGTTTATATTTCTTTTCAAGAAGTATATTTGGACGTTATCAGGGTGCCTTCTTTTTGCCTTTGCCTTCCCACCAGTTGTGGGAAGTTTTGTGGCCTTGCCCCTGGATGCAACTGCATCCTCATCTAGTGATATCCCCTTAGCCTTCCTTCAAGGTGGCATGTTTCTACCTGCAACCTTTGGTCTAGCCATGTCTACAAAACATCAGCAAAAGTTAGAAACAATACAATTAAAATCATAAAAACATAGTTACAGATAGACTCACCGAACCGGTCGGTGAGTCGCCGAATCACTTTGGCGAACTAGATCGGACTCGCCTAAAGGATTGGCTCTAAAAGGCTGGCAAGTCGGAAATAGGAAAGGTCTTTTGGCAAATCACCGACAGCTTTCGGTGAGCAAAGGTTAGCCCGCTGAAAGTTACAGGGCAAAAAGGGCTTAGGGGTGCAGACAAAAGGCGATCAAGAAGTCTTTCAGTGAGTCGTCGAGTGCCTTCGGTGAACTCAGGCTTCTCGCTGAAAGTTAAAGAGCCCAACAACAGATTAAGCATGAAATTAAAGGCGAGATGGGGACTTTCGACGAACTGTCGAGTGGTTCGGCGAGCGCGACCTAACTCGCCAAACGATCCAACATGCCTACTTTCAACCCAACTTCTCAAATTCAACCCCTCAACCCTCAAAAACAAAATTAAAGCATGCACTAGTCAAATTAAAGCAAGACCTATAGCACTCACTTCCCCAGGATACTCAGACGTCTCCTGGTTTTGCCAAATTTGGCCGATTGAATACTTTTCCCCTTAAGAGTGACGTCACCCGGTATATCATTGGGAAAATTACATCTTTCGGCACAAATACAGGTTACTCAGACTTCACCCAACTAAACTAAACAACAAGCAAGCAAAACCCCACAAAATTTAGTTTATTTTAACGCACAAAATTATTGGGTTTCAATATTCAAAACATTACGGGAAAGATTATCGAATCAAATTAGGAATTAAGCATACTAATCCTATCAGAGAGGCCCAACACACGACAACAACATAAGCTCATTTGTATAAGAGAACAAAATTGTTAAAAATAAACTCGGGGTTCGGAAAACCAACCTTTTATGCCGAATAATAAAGACTGAAATGCTAGGCGGCAAAGTTATCACAATCCAAGCACAAATCAACGACTCAAATACCGCAAAAAATGCAAGAAATATAGAAAATACTACACGGATATGAGTTTGTGAAGGTCGAAAGTGAGGGAAAGTGAAGAGTTTGAAAGTTTGAATCTTTGGCCTTTTAAAAACCGTCCAGTTCTCGCCCATTCGGTGACATTAGTCGTGCTTGCCGAACCAATCAATGACACGCCGAGTGGTCACTTACCTCGCTGAGTTTTACAAGACTTCCAGTTAATCTGGGATTCCAAAAGGTGGACTAGATCATGATCGCCGACCTGGTCGGTGATTCGCCAAGAATTTCCTGGTCTCGTCGATCTTTACAGACTCTACTTTGAGGCGGTCTAGGTCGGGGTCGCCGACTGAACCTTTGGTATGCCAACCTGTACTTTTCAAACACTTTCCACATTTTAACCTGCACATTCACACACTATTATTTCAAACTTAAAAACAAAGAAAATAAAACTTGGGTTACCTCCCAAGAAGCGCTTTAGTTAACGTTGTGGCACAACGCAAGTCCACCTTCAAACCTCATTTTTGGGGTTGGCCATAGTATCACTAGGCAACCCCCCTTACTGTCTCGGGTTCAGATGAGACGAGATATGACCCATTTGGGTATCCAACTGCTTGATCGACACCAAATAGGATGTGACGATCTGGCTATGGGTAGACACATCTTCTTTCATTTTTTTCAAAATCTTGTCTGACCCATCAACTTTGTTGAGGATACGAAAAAGCATATCCTTAGACCGACCACCTTCCGAATCTTTTGGGTTTTGGCGCTCGTGGGGAAGCACATACCTATCCTTCTCCCAATCCTTCCAATTTGGATTATGGTCCCTCCATTCGCGATCTCGATCTTTCCAACCTTCATCCCTATTCCAGCCTTGGTTACCACCCTGCCTCGAGTAGTTTGAACGATAACCACCGCCTTAGTTGGCTAAGAAATTCACCTCTTCATTATACAAGGCCTCAAACTTGGACTCATCCGGTTTAGCACACCCAACACCCACGGCCTTGACACTTCGAGCACCAACTCCCATGACAGTTTTAGACAAAATGTCAAGTTTTGTCATGATCTTGGCCATGTTCTGGTGCCACTCTTGGTCTTTTTTCATCTACTCTTTGGTTAGTTTAAACGTGAGAGGGGAGACATGGTCTTCACGGGTATACCACGCCCTGTTTATGGTAGTCATTCCATCCAAGAGTTGAGCCGCTATAACATAAGGTTATTGCATCAAACCTCCCAGAGAAAGTTGGTCAGCAACACCCTTATTCACCGAGTCAAGACTCCGGTAAAAATACTACAGCAACACGTTATCAGGCAAGCCATGGATTGGGCATTGAAGCACCAACTTCTTGAATCGCAGCCAAATTTCATGAATCGGCTCGCCTTCTAGATGCTTGAAGCTCTGAATACTGTCCCGAAGAGTCATCTTCTTCGAGGGAGGGAAAAATCGCACTTGAAATAAGGTAACCAACTCCTCCCACGAAGTGATTGATTCACGTGGCAATTTAGCCAGCCAATTGCACACATCTCCCATCAGAGAGAACGGGAACAACCTCAACCGAACCGACTCTTGGGAGATATTATTAAAGGAGAACGGTCCTCATACATCTACAAAATTTCTAATATGCTCATGGGGATCCTCATGAGCCAAACCACTGAAAAGCCCCTTTAGTTGCAAGAGTTGCAACATAGTACTCGTGATGTGGAATACCGCATTCCCTTCGGCCAGAGGCAAGCGAATGGCACCAATACCACCCATAAGATTGGGGTCATTAGTATTAGGCTCGTTGACATCATTGAGGTTACCGATGTCGCCTTAGTGGCCTACTTGACTACCATTGCTGCCATTAACACTTATACTTCCTGCTTTCAACACACAAACAAGCAAAACAAAACTAAAAATTAAGTAAGTATCACTATAACTAACAAGAACAAAATTCAACTTAACTAAAAATTCTCAAGTAACACCACTCCCCGGTAGCTGGGCCATTTTAATAAGAAATGTTTTAAACGCTATCAAAGATACTTCATCCAATACTAAGCATCAGTGATAGTTCAATAGTAATATAACCCAACTAGTGAGTTGGGGTCGAGTCTCAAGGGAGTGGTTCGTAATTGAGAATCAATAGTCAAGTGAGAATATGCTCAAGTTAATCATAGCTAAAAACATTTACGAAGAAAAACATAAATTCAAGTCTGGGGTGACACAAGTGTCAAATATCAAAATGGGGTTTTGTATTCGATTATCAACTAAAATAGCAAATAACACGAAAATATGAATATGGACACGGGATTCTTGGGATGTGATAGGATTATGGGCAAAGGTAAACAATCGGGTAATTGCAATTAATAGTAAACAACTGCAAATCAGTGAATAAGCTAGGCTTTAGTGGGGATAAACTTTCTCTCAAACAATTTATCCCGAATCAAATTGGTTTCTCTCGAACACCAATAAGCGGCAATGAAGCACAACCTTCGCTTTAATTCATTCACTCTCTTGAGCTGAATGTGTGGAAAAGGGTTTAGGATTCACTCTCTCGAGTTGAACCCATGACAACCCAATACCTACAGACCATCGATTCAGTAATTTTGGTTTTAAAACCTCTGTCTCAAGCAAGCCAAAAATACGAAGTTAAGATTGTATTTGCAACTACAACCCATTAAATTCAACCAGAATTACTGAACAAAATCACTTTTAAACAGTACATAAACTATCAATGAACAATACCCATCAGTTAAATCAACCCATAATCACACCCCAAGAATTGGGGTTTTAGCTAGACATAGTAAAAAGGTAAAAATCTTTACCAAGTTGTGTTTCCATCAACTGGGTAGGATTGATATAGTCTTTACAAAGGTCTAAGATGAAGAATTTTCAACACCCACTTCCAATTTCTTAGAAATGGAAATCTTCAAAGCTAAGGAAATATTGTCTCTCTATTCAGTTCTAAACTCTAAACTTCAAAAAAATTGAATAATAATATGATTCAACAAAAGATCAGATACTAAGCTAAAAATTTAAACAAGTATTTATAGTTGTCAAAAAGTATTCTATGAAGGACCATTCGGCGCAGTTATCGGGATCACCGACCCACTCGGCGATCCTCCCTTTGGTCATTTTCATCGCCATTTTTCTTTTGCCTTCAGCATCCTTGAGGTTTTGAAACTTTGGGCGATATGGCAATGCATCACGGAACCGTTCGGTGACTTGCCGACTGCTCTGTTTTCTTGCCGACTAAATTCTCTTTCAGGGCTTGGCACTCTGGAACATTAGGCGAGACAATGGCCATTTGGCGACTCGCCTAATGGATTAGGCGATCCTCAGGCCTTCTTTTCTTCGTTCTTTCAGCTGCCTTGTTCATTTTTGCTCAATAGTGTTCATGCTTTGGTCCTCAATCAAAGTACTTGAAATTCAAGGATTTACATCAGTTATTGGCACAAAATATGCATTTGAGGACACTAAATCTATTAAAATAAAGCCCTAAATGAGTCCAAATCATGGACTCATCATTCGGTAAGGCTCAATATATCGAGGACTAAGCTTCCCTTTCTTACCAAAACTCATAACATCTTTCATGGATAAAACTTTCAAGTACACCCAATCATCTACTTCAAACTCTAACTCCCTTCTCCTAACATCAGTGTAGGATTTCTGACGACTCTGCGCCATTTTTGACCTCTCTTGAATCACTTTTACCTTCTCCATAGCTTGATGAACTAAATCTTTTCCTATCAACCCAACTTCACCAACTTCAAACCATCCAATAGGATATATGCATCTTCTCTCATAAAGAGCATCGTAAGGAACCATTTGGATACTAGAGTGGTAACTATTATTGTAAGAAAACTCGATGAGAGGTAGGTGATCATCCCAATTACCCTTAAAATTAATCACACAATCCCCCAACATATCCTCTAAGGTATGAATAGTGCACTCTACTTGCCCATCTATCTGAGGATGAAAGGCAGTACTTAAGTTCGCTTTTGAACCCAAGCCCTTTTGGAATGACTTCCAAAATTGTGCAGTAAATTGCGTGCCTCTGTCTGAAATAATGGAGACAAGAACCCCATGAAGTCTAACTACTTCTTGAAGATACAACTTAGCATAATCTTCTGCCGAATGTGTAGTCTTTACCGGCAAAAAATGGGATGATTTCGTGATTATATCGACAATCACCCAAATAGAATCATGTTGCCTACGAGATCTTGGTAAACCTGTGATGAAATCCATATTAATCATCTCCTACTTCCATTCCATAAGTTCTATAATCTGAGCCAAACCACCGGGCCTTTGGTGCTCTACTTTAACTTATTGGCAATTCAGACACTTAGCAACAAACTTTGAAATGCCCTTTTTCATACTACTCCACCAATACACTTTTCTAAAGTCATGATACATCTTTGTGGAACCTGTATGAATGGAATATTAGGAGCTATGAGCTTCCTCCATGATCCTCTCTTGGAGTCCATCCACCATTGGTACATACAATCTACCTTGATATCTCAATACTCCATCTCCCCCTTGTTCAAAAGCTAATACTTTTTGCTTATGAACATTTTACTTCATTCAAGCAAAACTGTCTTGGTCTTGCTTTTCTTTAACTTCAGACACTAATGAAGATTCAGCCACATTTATCAACACTACTCCTCCTTTTGTGGAATCCATTAGTCAAACTCCTAAGAGTGCAAGTCTATGCACACATTTCACTAACTCTCTCTTTTCTTCCTCAACATGGGCGGTACTACCCATAGACAACCTACTGAAAGCATCAACAACAACATTAGCCTTACCTAGGTGATAAAGAATACTCATGTCATAATCCTTGAGTAATTCAACCACCTCCTTTGTCTGAGATTAAGCTCTTTCTGAATGAACACATATTGAAGACTCTTGTGATCAGTGAGTACATAAACATGAACACCATACAAATAATGATGACATATCTTCAAAGCAAATACTACGGCAACCAACTCTAAGTTATGGGTTAGGTTATTCTTCTCAAGAACTTTCAACTGTCTGGAGGCATAGGCTATAACCTTGCCATTATTCATTAACACACAACCCAAACTAACTATAGATGCATCACAATACACCACAAAACCTTGAGTACCTTCTGGTAAGGTCAAAACTAGGGCAGTAGTCAACCTCTTTTTCAATTCCTGAAAACTTTTCTCACAAGCTTCAGACCATTGAAACTTCACTGCTTTCTGAGTTAACTTGGTCAAAGGGGATGAAATAGATGAGAACCCCTCTACGAACCTTCTATAATAGCCAACTAAACTAAAGAAACTCCTAATATCAATTGGAGATATGGGTCCAGGCCAATTCTGCACTGCCTCTATTTTTTGGGTATAAGCTTTTATTCCCTCTACAAACACAATGTGACCTAAGAATGCTATAGACTCAAGAAAAAACTCACATTTCGAGAACTTAGCATACAACTCTCTATCTTTTAGAGTTTGGAGAACTATTCTAAGATGACTAGCATGATCTTCTTCATCCCTTTAATATATTAGTATGTCATCAATGAAGACGATAACAAACATATCTAGATAAGGTTTGAATACTCTAATTCATAAGGTCCATGAATGTTGCAGGCGCATTGGTCAAACCAAAGGACATAACTAGAAACTCATAATGACCATAACGGGTCATGAATGTTGTCTTTGGAATGTCACATTCCCTTACTTTCAACTGATGGTAGACTGATCTGAGATCTATCTTAGAAAAACAAGTAGCACCCTGAAGCTGATCGAAAAAATCATCAATTCTTGGAAGAGGATACTTGTTCTTGATGGTAACCATGTTCAACTGACGGTAATCTATACACATCCTAAGGGAACGATCTTTCTTTCTCACAAATAAGATCGGAGCACCCCAAGGTGAGACACTTGGTCGAATAAAGCCCTTATCTAGGAGATCTTTTAACTACTCTTTAAGCTATTTCAACTCTGTTGGTGCCATCCTATATGGCGGAATAAATATAGGACGAGTATCCGGAATAACATCTATACCAAAATCTATCTATCTCTCAGGAGGGACTCCGGGTAGATCATCTGGAAACTCTCTTACTACTGAAACTGACTTAATAGGAGGTATCTCAACACTAGAGTCATTAACTCAGACTAAGAGATAGACACACCCCTTGGAAACTAACTTTCTTGACTTAAGGTACGAAATAAAATGACCCTTAGGCACTGCTGAACTACTTTTTCACTCTAAGACTGGCTCATTAGGAATTTTGAACTTAACAACTCAAGTTCTACAGTCAATGGAGGCATAACAGGGATGAAACCAGTCTATACCTAGAATGACATCAAAATCTACCACGTCTAACTCAATTAAATCAGCCATGGTGTCTTTGTGATTTATGGAAATGACACAATCACGATATACTCACTCAACTAGAATAGACTCCCCAACAGGTGTTGAAACACAAAAGGGTTCACAGAGTTTCTTAGGAATAGCATCAAAATTCATAGCAACATATGGAGTTACAAAGGATAAACTCGCTCCTGGATCTAGCAAAGCATAAACAGTAAAGTTAAAGACTTGGATCATACCAGTGACAACATATGGCGAATCCTCTTGCTCTTGGCAACTATTACCGGAAGTAGCCCCACTAGGTGCAGCTCTGTGTGGAGCAACTGAAGAAGACTAGGCTCTATTGCCCCCATTACCATTACGTTGCTTGTTCTTTAGACATTTTCGCATGAAATGACCATTCTGGCCACACTTGAAATAACCAGTGGAGCCCTCACGACATGTACCTGAGTGGTTCCTACCACACTTAGCACAGGCATGAGGCTTACTACCCCCTTGTGCAATACTACCAAGAGAATTATAAGCAGGTTTAGCAATTCTGACTATCGTACTCACTTTTGTTCTTAGTTGTAGGTGCACTAGCAGATGATGGAGCAAGTCCTCTGTGAATCTGTTGGAAGAATGACTGGTTGGCATTATTCTTCTGCTGCTCGGACTCATTCCTTGACTTAGCTCTCTTATTCTTAAACTCTTCCCAATCCTTCAGCTTTCCTTCCTCAACCTGCTACACATAGACCATCAACCTTGATATATCCATGTCCCCAATTAGCATCACTGCCCTGCCCTCTTTTCTTGATAGATGGGAAAACCAACAACAAACAGACTGATTATACTCCTCACATCCGCAACCATCTCCAGAGCATAACGGGATAGTTGGGTGAACTTCAACCAATACTCATGAACACTTAGTGAATCTTGCCTAAGGGTAAGGAACTCTCGTACCTTATTCTCTTTCAGTTCTAGAGGAAAGAAATGCCCCAAGAAGGCCTCCTAAAAAAACCCAACTCGCAGGTGGTGCATCATTAGCTCTACCCATCTTCCACTGGTCACACCAAGTCCTAGAAGCATTCTTCAGTTGATATGCAGCTAGTTCAACTAGCTCAGTATCGGCAACATGCATAACCTCAAATACTTTCTTCAGCTCCTCAATAAAATTCTCTGGATCCTCAGTAGTACCTGAACCCATGAAACTTGGAGGATTCATCCTCAAGAACTCTCAGATACTCAAAGTATAAGTCGCTTCCTGTCTAGCTCCTCTTTGTTGCCCAACCTGGTTAGTCACAACTTGACTTAGCATCCTTATTGCTTCTCTAAACTCAACGTTAGTGACTTCCCCTTGAGGTTGCACTTCATGTGCATTTTGTAACTCTTGTTCTTCAATATTACGCCTAGCAGGATGACCTCTGACAGCTTTTCGAAGAGGCATGATCATCTAAAAACACACGCAAGCACGAATTAGAAGGAAACTTTTTATAGATCAAACTCTAACGCACGAAATGAGTGTGAAAGAAATGAGAATTGTTTTTCCTAAGTGTTGCAGCCTCCTAATTATAGATGTGGTGCACTTCACACCGATAACTAGGACTCTACAGAAACGGCTTCATAGACTCCCTAGGACTCTTGAATTCTACGCTCTGATACCAAGTTTGTCATATCCTGAGACTATACCCTGGGCGTGGCCGGCACTCGAGAACTATTGCTGACCCCAAGCAAACTGTTGGCCTAGCGTACTTACTCAGCGGAAGACTTAAACACAGGAAGAATAACTCAGGCAATAACTTAAGAAATAATAACTTATCCAAAGTGGCAACTCAAGTCTTAAACGTATACAACTGAAATGAATAAGACTAAAAAACTATCATTATATGTATATGAAGCCTCTAAAACAAAGAGGCATGTCAAGACAAGACCCCCGATCATCCTCACAATGAAAATATTGAAAGCAAGGTAAGAGGAGTCCTCTGAAATACAAGGAGGCTCACCAACTGACTCTGAGTGCTCAACTGGATCAATGAGGTGCTGGATGATGATCTTGGTTACCTATGTCTGCATTATAAGACGATGCAGGTCAACTTGTATTAGTACATTGAATGCACGAGTATGCGAGTTGGAATGCTAAACATAACAGAGGCTTGACAAGAATCTAAAAGAAACACTTACCTTGTCTTTACTTAACTCATGAATAACTAAACTCAATATAATCAATGAAACACATGCAATATACATAAAACATGTAAATCAGTGGAAAACAACTTAGTTCGTTAAAGAAAAGCAATAACAAACTAAACTTTACTCATATAATAAAGTAATATAATTTCTGTAGGAGATTCTCTAACCTACAACCACCACTATGAGCCTAAGTGGTGATACAACGTCTTGCCCATACTGCCAAAACTATCATATACTTTGTCGTCATATAGAACGCCTTAACTAAGTGGATCCACTAGTCTATGATAAAAATCACTAAGGAGTCATCTAAAAAGTATGATCCTTTCTACCCATGATGGCTACATGGTTTATGGAGACGTGAGTTATCTGAACTCAAACTCTTCCCCATATAGGTGCTCAATACTACTCCCAAAATACTCAGCTCAATACTACTCCCAAAATACTCAGCTCATATGTTTAAAAATTTAACTTTTCTGTGGTTTGAGATAATTACTCAAAAATCTATCTCTTAAAAGAGATGGTACTCAAACTTTTCAAAACTCTTTGGAAATCTCAATTTTCTCTCATCTTAAATGTAAAAACATTTACTCTTGGGAATACTTAGTTCCCATATAATCTTTGAAGAAATGAACTTTACTCTTACTATTTACTCAACTCGAAGCTTAAGTTTTAAAACAAAGTTAAAATATTTGTAAAAGACTTGTTAAAATATGGTTCATGCTGAATTATGGACGTGAACGACTCAATGCAAGGTTTTCAATAACCATAGATAGAACTCAATACTTGGAACTCAAGAAATTCAATGATACTACTCATTTCAAGAATGCTCAACTTATAGGGTTCATGCGGAATTATGAGCATGAACTACTCAACTCAAGGACTCAAAGATACTTCTCATCTCAAGATTATTCGGCTTATAGGGTTCATGCGGAATTATGGGAATGACCAATCCAACTCAAAGACTTCATGGGTAACATGTAATAGTCTCATGATTAGAAATATAATCTCAAAGGGGATTAGGAACTCAATACTCAAGACTTAGAACTTGAAGATACTACTCCTCTCAAAGGTACTCAACTTATAAAGTCCATGCAGAATTTATGGGCATGAATGACTCGACTCGAAGGTCTACATAACTACATGGAACTCATATATACGACTCTTCTCATTCTCTTACTTACATCCTCAAAACTTAGCTCACATCAATAGTTGATCTGAAAGGATTCACAATTGAACTTAAAGGCTTTCTTAAACTCTATGATATACCGTGAGTTTACGGTATTTCTAATACATTTCACCTACAAGTTGTGTGTGTCGAGGGCCTTTTTGTATTGGTTTTAATGTGTTTTTATCATATTATGCAGGAAAGATGTTCAGGCGCGGAATTAAAGAGACAGCTGAAAGAAATGCAGAAAAGGGAATCTACGGAGATGATCTACGGACCGTAGGTCTATTGACGCTCCGTAGATGGTGGTCGTAGATCAGCAGCCAAGGCATGGAGGCAAATCAGGGAAATCTGACAAAGTGTGGAACCACGGTGCCCATTGACGGTCTGTAGATGGATCTACGGACCGTATTATTGATCCGTAGATTGATACTGCAAGGGTTCTAGTACCAGATTTTGAAGATTCTAAGTGTGGAGCTACGGAGGGGATTGACGGACCGTAGATCGATCTACGGTCCATACTGCTAGTCCGTCGTTTGCTTCAGAGAAGCTGATTTTTGGGAAGCTGAAATATTTTCTAAGTCCTGGCTGACGGAAGGGACTTACGGACTGTAGATCCATCGACGGTCCGTAAGTCAGTCTCGTGGAATGAAGACGCGTACCTGAAACAAACTTTCCTTAATTTGTTTCCCTTTTTATTTAGGATTTGTTTTCTATAAATAGGGCA